>CALSCE010000197.1:2390325-2397825 GCA_943593645.1 Bovichtus variegatus
GTCTGTTGCAGTTTTGTTTTGTCTGTTGTATTATTGCTTTTCTCTGAACAACATTAAAACAGCAGCAACAGAAGAAGTCAGCACACAGCAACATTCCCCGCTCTCTTCACAAGCACCATTTTTCCCCATCCACCATTATTAAGAGGAACCTCTATTTTGTTCTCAGCGATGTGAGGCGGCCCCAGCAGTGTCCAATCTATCCACCACTTTACCTCCTACCTCTGTCAGCACCTCTGTCTTTATTGTGCTGGCTGGAGTCTCGCAATTAAGTCCCAATTTAACAACCAAAAAAATAGAGGTTGCAGATGATAAAGCAAGCGACTGATTTCTGCCTCCTGCCTTGTAGGACGGGCCATGAACTTATTTATTATTTACCTTTTTCAAAATACTGATGATTACATAGGCCTACTTTAATTTTTCCCAGCATGTCGTAAACCAGCTAATTACTTCAACTATATTCCACAATCTGAATTTTCGCTTCAAATAAGGAAGAACTTTTTTTCAAATCGTCTATAACTCATTTTGAAGAGAAACTCCTAATTTATTTGACTGTCAGACCTTTCTGTCAGAACTGCATGAATCAGTGTTATCTTTATAAATGTCAGCATTAACCAGCATCAGCCTTAATCACATTCTTTCAGTTCTTGTGCAGACGATAACAAATGTGAGTATTTTTAAAGAAGGAATATTTCTGAGTGCTTCCTCACATTTAAAACGAAACATCAAGCTGCAGACTCCATCATTCAACACCTGAAAAGACATATTATTCATTTTTTAAAAGAGTTTTTTTCCGCCGAGGTCATCAGTTACCTACTATCTCGTAAGAACCTCTGTAATTTCTCCTCATTTGCTACTCAGTCATTTTCTGAGAAAATTTCATTATTTGCAAAGAAATTGCTAACATATCCACCTGGTGGGAAACTCTTAAAATGAAAAGCAGCTGAGAGTAGGTGAAACATCACCAGTTCTTACCCTTCACAAACTAACTACAGTAGAAGCGGCTATGATATAGTTTGTTCCAATTGTTTCTTGCCACCAATTCACAAAAGATGATTTAAGTTTTTATTTGGGTTTATGTTCTATTTTTAGTCATTTGTGACTCTATAATGAAACAAAGTGGAAATGCCCTAAAGGATGTCATATGAGTATAGATATTTTCTCTATCTAATTAGCAAAGCATCAGAATTACAGTTAATTAAATCACGCTCTGTACTGCTGGAGTAACGGCATCTGTTTTATTTACATTAGAGTTAACTTCAAATGTATGTCTGTCGATCTTCGTTTCGTGTCGTTTTACGTGTCTTTCTCTGAGAAAATACTTCCGAGTATCTCGTGTGCTTCAGACACCTCACATGTACTGAAACACACAGGGAAAATGGTTTTAACCAAAATATTTCTTCATCACTAAAACGACCTTCACTGGGAATATTCATTGCATGATTTGAAATTTTCAGAAGAAGTTTAGAACAAAACTGGGCTTTTGGACATTTAGGTTACATAAAACCATTATTCTGACAGTGTTTCAATGCTTAGATTTCAACAGTTATAACATGTTTCATATGAAAATATATTTCATTATAATGCTGTTGAATTCAATGGTTATTGCCCTCATCATTTAATTTAATGGCACATTTATCTAATTCTTTGTTTTTTTTGCTGCCAATCCTAGTATAAGTATAACAAAGTATATAAAAGTAAAAATAGTATAAAATAATAAAAATTATACAAAAAAAAAAAAAAAATACAAAAAATAGTATAACAAAAGGTTCAGTGGTGGTTTTACTTTGATGTGATCAGGTGAGCCTAGACATCTTTTGACTTGCAAATCAGTGACAATAATTAAAAAAACAAAATATGTATACTTCATATATCCATGTGAAAATGTAACAAGAGTCTGCAGCCATGCTAGCAGTGCTTTGAGCTTATTGCTAACATCAGCATGATAACATGCTCAGAGTTACAATGCTAACATGACTACGCTTAGCAGGTAATCTTTAGCTCGTGCATTATTTAAGTGTAGCGTGTTAGCATGCTAAAAATTGCCACTTAGAACTAAATCAAGGCTGAATGAAATATCATTGTTTTGCGATTTTTGGTGATAAATCAAAACTATTTGAGAATTTTTCTATTTTATTTTGACTTGATGTGACTGTTTAGAGGTATAGTTGAGGGATCACCAAAGTTAGAACAATTCATCCCGGGTTCATGAATGTCTGCACCCAAATTTCATGGCAAACAGCCAATAGTTCTTGAGATAATAAAGTAAAATCTGAACGGCGTGATGGCGATAGAGGAGAAGTCATGAGATCAAGTCTTTCCTGTAAGAAACATTAATATTGGTACCAAATTTCATGGCAATCCATCCATTTCACTCTGAACCAAAAATGTCAACTTGCGAGTGGCGCGAGAAGAAAAGTCTTTAGGGCTCATTCTCTAGAAACTTTAATATCCGTAAAACAAATTTCATCAGCACACATTTAATTGCTGTGAAGGTATTTTAGTGGCGGAATAAACAACCAAAAGACAAACCAACATTGCTATCTCTAAAACCGCGCAGCTAGCATAGCAAACAGTTGCCAAAGTTCAGATAATACATTGTTTTTTACAGGAGACCGACCCAGCAGAGCTCTTACTGTGAAAACACCCACTACTGAGTACTGTAACTTCCTTCTTATATCAGCAGTTGAATTATGAGAGGAGAGCATACTGCAATGAATAACCATTTTTATTATATCTCTAGGAACTTTAATAGGTATTGACAAAAACTATGGTTAGCTCGCTCTGTGGTCAGCCAACAATTACCAAACAAATTAGACTCTTTGTTTCTGCAGCACAGATGTTTGTTGTCTATTAAAAGCACAGATGACTCCTATTGGGAAAATGTCGCCGAAATTGAGGGAAAGCCTCATTATCAGGTTGGTTTATTTGTTTTCAGCTTGCTCCCATTATGTGGAACAGCATTTTAGATGAGCCAAGGACTCCGCCATGGTTCTGCGGTCAGCAGAACGGTGTCCTTGGTATTGTCATGGGAAGCGGTGTATTTGGCCTTCATGCTCTATGAAACTCCCTCTCCACCCCACCTGCAAGAACATCTCCTCTCCAAATTCACTAATGAGGCAGAGCCAGGAGTCAATCAGCTGTAAGGGCTAAAATGTGCTTCTGAGAGGTTGCAGTCAAACCTGTGCAGCCTGCCAATTCAACATTGGTGAACAGTCAACAGGTGGCGGGTATGTCCGTCAAGTTGTGGCTGGTGCTGCAGAGAGCACTCCAAGTGGAGCTTTCACAGCGGGTGGCTCTTTCACCCTGAAAATAATTTATTTAAATCTTAAGAAAAAACTTTTGAAGTTAAAACCACGCAGCAATTAAATTAAATGTGAGACTCAAACACAATGAGCAACTGAATTCTGACTTTGAATACCTTCATTTGAACTCATTACTCCGCCGATGCCTCGTTTCACAGCCTTCTCATTTATTATTCTTTTCTAACATATGACTAAGTTCCCGGCATGCATTCATGCAGTGCTCTGGAGGGAGCAGGGAGCTTTATGGTGACTGTAATACGCCGCTGACACTCCCATTCCAATGGTGCACTATTCTACCTATAAACTGAGCTCCATTAGGTCCAATAAACGGAATGCTTTACAATCCATCATCACCCTCTTTCTATTTTTGGCCTCTGCAGCCAAATATCTCTGAGCATCATTCCAATAAAACTGCAAGTGAATCGGCAAGCAGAACAGCAGTTGATGTAGCTGATTAATGTATGGAGGGGTCGCAGAGGACTCAAATGTTGTGGTGATGATAGCAGTGTGGGGGAGAGGGAGGTGGCAGGGCTTCATATCAGAGGGAAGATTCATATAGGAGGGAAAGAAAATAACAATCTCTGGCTTCTGCTTCTGGTAGTGATTATTGTAGATATTTTTACCGGTGCCACTTCCACTGAGCAGAGTGGCGTCTCACTCAAAACACATCTCAGAGACATAAAAAAAAACAGCTTTTGATTGATATTCTGGGTGTGGTGGTGCTTACTGCCAAAATTGCAAGTCTAAACAAAAATATGGTCTATTGAAATTCCTATTCAGGCTTGCCCTAGTTTCCCCTCATATACATTTATATTGTTCGGGGCGGGGCTTGGGGATGGGGAATTACCGTAAAAAGATATTATCTTATAAACAAGTGTGTGCGATGCAAGTACCTTTCTCTGTTCTTTGGTGCTATGATATCTCTGGATGCTAAGAGAGACAGGCAATTTAGATAATTCTGTCCTGTAATCATCTTTTTGTTTGCTCTGCTGACAGCGGCATTACTGCTGGAGAAGTTCCACTACATGGCAAAGATAAGCTGATACATATTCTGCAGAAACCTGCGATAGGAAAATCTGCGTGATCGTGCAGAGAAAATGACACTGTAGGTAATTCTCTGTGCTGGATTCATTTTGGGGGATGGAAATTGTGGTGTTAACATGAAGGAAATGGAGGCCGGCTCAACGCTGTGTGCACTACTTAACTGCATATCTGCTCACATTTCATTTTAGTGATGTGATTTTGCAAAAGATGCCAAAATTAATTGAAGAGCTTAGCAGGCGGGCGTTGCATAACAGACTTATGAGCTCATGTTTTGAGATTGAAAGTGACTCATGATGTGTAGTGAAGACATGATGAAAAACTGAGAAATTATTACTTAATTTGCCTTTTTTGGACTACAAAATACTTTCTTTTCAATTGTACTTGCAATGTTTTCAAATGATGGCTACGGATTCGTCACAGGAGCCATTATTAGGTGATAAAAGTGGGAGACATGAGGTGTCGACAAAGGTGTTTGTGTGCCTATTCTCACAGGCTTTTATTCTAAACCAGTCACACAATTAGCATAAAATTTATGCGGAACCATTCCTGTTCAACCTGGTTTGGACATACAGTGAAAACAAGTGAACAGCACCGCTCCCTCCTCAAGGCAGCAATATACTAGAAATGAAATTGAGCTTGCACAAAATTAAACTGCTGTTGAACTGGTTTCAAACACAGTGCTGCAAGCAAATATCTGGATACTCACTGCGACTCGCTGTCTGTTCATTTGGGGACACTCCTCGACTCTTTGTCACAACTATGAGATAGAAGAAGAGAGAGATTAGAGTAAATAACAGTGAGCCAGAGTAGGATATCAGGATATATTGGTAATGCTGATTTTAAATGAATAAAAAAATAAGGGATAAGATGATGAGTATCGCTAAAAAACAATATGTCAACAAATTAAATAAACCACACACATTAAAACACACACACACACACACACACTTTGCAGCTCGTTCTTTTGGTCTATCGGTCCAACACAATCAGTCGTGATATAGCGTCAACAAGCCAGTTATACAGTGCACTACTTTTTGGAAGCCAACAGACCAAGATAGGTTCTCAGTTGGTTAAACAAAGAAGTCTTTAAAAAAGTGTTTATAAAAATGAAAATGTGTACTTCGTCATTTGCAGGGAAACTACGCAAACTCCTGGGACAACTACTGAACAGCTACTACATGGACCTCGAGGTAAGATTAGTGATGCCCCTATATATTGATAGATAGACGATCGTTATCTGCCAATTTTCAGTCAAACTATGCGATCGGTAGAACAGCATTAATGCTTTCTAGTCACCAAGCGATAAGAAACCAACAAGATTTACTTTTTTTTTTAATTCTTTATCCAGTAAACTTATGATTGACCCTATTTTTTCCATGATAATGCGAAACTCTGAGAACAAATTCATGTTGAAATCGGCAACAAAAAGAGCTTGTTAACGTTAGCTGTGAGCAGCCGGTCCTGTTTGACTAGATAACAGAGCTGAGAGCTAAGAGATAATGTTAACGGAAGTTCAATTGAGTAACATTATGATGCGTTCAAGCTCTATTCAGTAAAAATGAGTATAGGTAAATTATGACGTTATCATGATGTGTTCAAATGTAGTCTCACAAAATGTAGTTTTTGTCTAGAAACTTGAATAAATCCAGTTGTTTGAAGGAGATTTTTTCACAGCAATATAAAAAAAGATATTAGAGGTAATTATGACCTGTTTTACTTCCTAAAACTAGCTCTAATCTGTTTATAATACATAATTAAAAATACCAATGTGATTACTACAACACTAATACTAATGATTTTTTTTTCATATCTAAGCAAATATTTAAATAAAACTACAATAATTTATGTCAGAATGATTTGAATTGTGTTTTTTTTCCCCAAAAAGTAAATGGATAAGATTTGGAGTTTTTGAAGGTTAACAGTGACGTCTGGATGGTACAAAATTATTTTTCAGGCCGGTTTCAGGGGAAGTGTGGAAAGAAGTTGGTCTGGAGCTTTGTATACCAGCTGCCATAACAAAACAAAAAAACGTTTTATCGTTATCGGCTGTGTATTGGCTGATATGGCATCTACGATCGGTATCAGCAGCAAAAAAACATGATGTGTTTTATCACCAATAACCTGTTTTGTTTCTTGGTGGAATATGATTGTTAGTCACATCACCACAACAACAACATGACGAAAAATAGGAAAAATAGCAAAGATATATATTTCCAACATGGTGGGAAAATGAACAAAGCTGTATCCTTCACATTGCTTTTAATTTTCCATGGCTAATGTTCTTTAACTACGTTAATACGGAATAATATCAAAATATAATAATGCATATAATGTGGATTGGCCACTTGGTATATTACTGGCTGTTCGGATCAACAGTGACATAGCAGCCGCTGCATTTTTATACAAAGCTAATACAAGTATTCTGATGTGAACCATAATATAATTTTAACTGATTGCACTTCATTATGCCTGATTTATGAACTAATATGAGCGTAATTATTATGTTATTATTGTACCATTAGCACAATAATATCTAAACCAATATGCTAGAGTTCAAATTCCCCTTGTAAAAGCAGACATGCAGCTATAAAGGTTATTATACAAAAATCTTTGGAGACTTTGAATATTCCCTCTTAGATGTTCATGCCTCATTGCTAATTCACTCTCCTGGTTGATTCATAAAGGAGTGCCTGGTGCAAAGCGTGCATCTCACTGCATGTGTTTTTAATAATCACTAATGTGTGCAATTTATTCATCTGGCTCCTGATGGAGTAATGACTTAGTAAACGGTATTGATGAATAACCTTATCAAACCCCCACTGGCAGACTATAAGCATTTGTGCTACAGGCAGACACTGAAAAGAACATATTCAAGCGGATACAGGCGGCATAAAGGTTGTGAAAAACGCTCAAGCTTCAGACATCTATCCTTCAGTTTTTATGAGTTTCTATAAGATCAATCGAAGAGAGGGAGACAAACCCTGACTGGCAGTTAGACACCAGCAATGTGACGTTAGCGTTGACATTGGCACCGATTTCTGCGAATATTTCCTCCATCTCCAAACCCTTCCATGCAAACATGCAACGGACGACTTTCGTAAGCATGTTCACTTCACAAAAGAGCTAAGAACAGCAAGAGGCAGGTCAAGGATCA
>CALSCE010000197.1:2400910-2428864 GCA_943593645.1 Bovichtus variegatus
ATATATATATATAGATACATATATATAAAAATCAACTTTCAAAAGAAACTACAAGATTTACAGGATAATCCAAGACATTATCATGCTTTTCAAATGTGCAAATAAGAGCATTTACACATTTGTTGAACTTGTTTATAAAGCGATGAAGAGGCAGTCTACTTGTTTATTGTTTATTGTGCCTGCTCATGTTTAAGAATGTTGCTAAGGTTACACAGGTTGCTTAGCGACTTACACAAGCATATCAATTTGGGACAACAACAACAGTTGTCGTGGATTATCCCACCTCCACCACAACTACCTGACAGCAATCACAACAGAACTCTTATACACAGACAAGCGTATTAGAGGCATCTTTGTAACCTGGGAAAACAACATTAGGTTGTGACATAAACAATTAGTGGAAGCCGAAGCCTCCCAGCCACGAGTATTAAGAGAAAAAGAGTATTCTCCACGGCCATGGTGGATTCACCCAGACCCTTATACAACAGAAAATTAAGGATTTAGTCGAGAGCCTGCGCTGGCAGCAGACCGGCTGTGCTGGACAGCTGCCAGCGCAGAGCAGAGTTTTGCAAAACTTCACTGCCTTTAAAAAAAAAAAAATATCTGACCTCAAGTTCTCTCACATTGCTAGATCTGTGATGTTCAGCGCCTTCTGGGAGGCACTGATTTTGTGGTGAAGTGTTGTAGTCGAGTCTTGCGGTGCACCCGGTGTCCTTCAACATGCCTCCCCTGCTTTTAGTCTGACGGCCTCCAGAGAACCGGTGTGAACTTTATTTTCGCTCGGCTGTGGGTTGCGTGTGGAGGCGGAAAAAGCGATAGCGGAAAAAAAAGAAACTTTAAAAGCGAAAATTTTTTCTCACATTATTGTGGCTGCATTGCTTCAGTTTACTGGAGCTACAATGGGAGCTGAAATTGGTCTCTGCGCTGCTTCAGCAATGGATTTCTCCCGGTATAATAATTATTATTATTATTATAATCATCAAAATACTAGCTGTTGAAAGAAGCACTTTTTACCTCTCAAAGGTCACACATTATGCAACTTTTCAGGTTCATTTTTGTATTTTTTTTGTGTTCTTGTCTCACTGTGTGTTTGAATGTAACTATATTTACAGGCCCTGTTCATTCCTACGAAAGTTGATTTACCTAAAGAAAAATATTATACGGCGATTTACAGACGTGTCTTTTCCAATGTAAGTCAATGGGGAAAAGTATTTTTGGTCCCCATGACGTCACGTGACTGACAGGTAAGTTGTAATTCCAGGGTTTGGCGGTTTATACTAAAACACAGGAGATTAAATAAAACACGATGTTAGCCTGCTCCAGTTTGGGCTCTCTGGAAAGATGGTATTTTGAGTTGGTATGACTTAAACCATGACAGTTGTACAATATTTTGGCATTTGCTGTTATCAACTGTGGCCACAAGAATAAAATACAAACATGCAAAAACAATATTATGTCTTTCATACGGCTTTTCTTTTTCTGTTTTGTCCCTAAACACCATCTTGTGAAGCAGAAATGCCATGAAAATTGTCTTAAAAACAAAAAAAAGAGCAGAATTCCCTGGGATTCTTCAAAGGTTGAGTGAAACGTCACCCAAATAAAGAATGGCAGTGATATCCAGCCAGAGGACAGCTTCCTCACTCTCCCTGTTTTTCTGAGCCCAATAAATCAGCTCAAGGTTCCTCAGTGATCCTCCGTGTGGCAGTGGAGGGGGATTTATCATTCTCAGATAAAGGCTCGGTCCTCGTCAATGTTCGCTTTCACCCTCGGCTGGGAATTTATGAGTACTGGTGGCGTTGTGTGCGCGGCCCACCTACTTACACAACAGAGTGCAAAGGGCTGCACAACAAGACAATCCATTGCGTTCACGCCATCAATTTCTACCCGCCGGATGTCTCGTTCAGACACAACACAAACGGCGTCGCACACACAGTCGTTTGCAAAACTGTAAAATAATCTGCAGCAAAGAGACAACTGCTGTCACTGTGGCGTACAGCAGTTCAGCTTTTCAAATCGTGCATTTCATGTTGTTTACATTTTTCAAGAGTAGCAGAGTCTTAATCAACCTGCAGTAGAAACTGCCGCACTGCATTACTAATTGGCCTTCTGTAATTATTGAACGCAAGCGATTATTCACATTTCCCATGAATTCACAAGCTGCAACTCACAGAATATAAGGAACTACAAATGTGGGATCCACTGTTACATCTAACCACTTATTGTATAACGACAGTGAAGCTTTAAGTGGTTTCGCATGCAGACGTCTATCACTGGCAAACACATAACTTATTATACAATCTCATCTGCCAGTTTCCTGTTATCAGCAGTATAAATAAATAACATCTTTATGACCCGTGATATATTTAGGATGAGTGCAAATACCTAATTAGAGCTCATAAACTAACAGATTTAGCCTCTGCTAATGCTATTAGAGCATACAGTCCAATCCATATAGATTGAATTCCTTTTAAAAAAAAACGCAACAATGTAAATTAACACCATCGAATTTATAAAGAAATACTTTAGCACCTTTTCTTGGGGTTTATACACTGAATGCTTGTTAGAGAGAAAACAATTCTTGTGAGAATCAAGGTTGTTTTATTCTACGTCTCTGAGTTACTGGTGTTTTTTTAAGGACTGCTCTATGAAACTTAACTCGGAAGCTTACTGCTCATGTTGAAGTGTTTTGAATCCGGTGATTTACCAAATGTTCTGATCCTCTGTGTCATAGAGCTCCATTGCTGTTCAACAACTCTTAAAAACACTGGGTGACATGTTCCTTCATTACAATTAACAAAAGGCACTGTAGTTTGTTTTGACTCGATCCCACACACACCGTCCTGCTGCCCCAAATACTCACGAAAGCACCAAATGTGGATTAATCCACCACTGAAAATAGTCCCCGACAAATACACTTAAAAACTACAGTACCCAGCTGCTGCAGGAAACTAAAAAGCCTTTTTGATATAAAAATATAAATAAATTGCAAAAGTACATCACTAATGATGTTGCACACAGTCATTAGCAAAAGTGTAAAAAAGGACAACTGGTGTCACTCGTTTTGCAAATAATAATTTACATTACATTTAAGGCGGAATAACATATTATGTATTTGATCTTTTAATAAGATTTGCTGACAATAATAACGCCATCTTTGAGCTAATGTAACTGCAGTTGATTTGTGACGTTAATTACATTTGTTTGCCTCTGGTGCTGATGTCAATGCACTAAAAGAAAGATATTACAACATTTTAATTCTAAGGAGATGAGATAACCAGCCCTCTTTGTAGTTTCCCTGTCACAAAAATAATTACCGGCATGTACGAGAAGCTCATGAGGCATTACTCAAACTTTAAAACCGCTTCTCATGAGCCTCTCTTGTGCTTTTAAAAAAAAGGGAATGATTAATGAATTTTAGGAAACTAAACAATTCCAAATTACATTCCAGACTTTTGGCATTGAACCCCTCATTTACAGAATTGTTTGATTTTCCTTTATTCTGTTTTTTCTTCTCCTATAATGAAGGATCATTTGCCTCAGACCATCAAGCTCACGCACGATCCGACTGCCTCGTTGTCATACCGTGCGCTCTCGGTTTCTTGAAAAAGAAAGCTCTCCGCTCATTAGCTGATATCCTGAGGCACAGCTGTCTCTATTTTTGCTTGTGAAGCTTTTGTTGTTGACCTCCGGGTGCTACAGCCACCTCCTTTTTACTCTTCTCATTCCTCCTCTCCGTCTCACATACTCGGTTCATCCCTTGATTGCATTCAACTGCCTCTGGGCAGACAGTGGATCTTTTTGTATCTGACATAAAAGGTCCGTTTAAGGCTCTGTATATTGAATATACAGTGCATTATAAGGTGATGCTGGTAATGATGAGTGTGAATACAGTAGCTGCATTAACCATTAAGTGTTGTGTTTTCAGGCTGTAGCCACATATTAGCATGTGACTCAACCCATAAGGTTACTACATAACGGCATAGGGGGAAATAAACTCAATCTCCTAGGAGCACTGAGCATTTCCTCCCGGATGCGTCGTCACTCTGGTTTAAATCAGCTAAAACACTTCATTTTCCATCCTGCTCTTGTTGTTATGACAGTGGGCTTTTTGTTTTTTAGCCGACTCAGGTTACTGTCTGCCTCATTGAGTCATATCTGCTGAGTCACTGAATGGCCGCAGGAACTCGCACCATGTATCATGATCAAAGGGCCTTAACCATCAGCAAAAGAGCAACTTTGGTCAACTCCAGCAGGCTGACATAAGGCAGTGAGATCTGTTTAAACTGCTACTGACACTCCAGGGAGGGGGGGGGGGGGGGGGGGGGGGGGGGGGGGGTAGAGCAGGTGAGCTTTGAAATCTGACTCATTTGATTTCAGCTCGAGTCTGATGTGAATTCTCCAGGGTGAAATCAAATCTGCTTGCTCAACAGGTACAGCAGTCAACATAAAAAAAAAAATGTGAAACATCCATATTAGGGTTTGACAGAAGGCTCCTGTTCACGTGGAGGTGTGCCGAATGACGTGAACTCCTCGTCCACATTCATGCAACGTAATAAAACCTGATATGCAAAAATATCAATCAATGACGACATTTGATCTGTGTTAAAAAAAAAAAAGGCTCAAAAGCCTGATGGTGTAACTACATAAACTCACCCAAACATAGCAGTACAGTAGATAGAGCTAAAGGTTTCTACCCACACTGTATTTTATCTGGAGGAGCTGGGAGACGTGCTTGCTCAAGGGCATTTCAGCAGTTTTGCTCGATCAGTGAATTTCCTTGCTTTTCACATCCAGAGACATAAAGTGAAGGAACACTTACAGCTTTTACCAGGTGCAGCAGGTGGCCCTGAGCGGTATGTTATGTAAGCTGTAATATAAGGAAGTTAATGCACAATGAAGACACAAACAACCAATTATTTGGATTCCGTTGGAGTTCACAATATAAGATAGAGAAAGGAGAAATATATATAAGATAAGAGTAAATTCACAAGAGAATAATTCTCAAGGTCTATCAGATCTCATGTAACTCCAGCGATGTGTGCACTTTAACGCACGCGTTCCAGCCAATCAGAAACAAGTATTCAACCTGGCCAAACACACAGTGTACATGTGGAATAATGTGCTGGAAATATAAGACGAGTCGAGACATTTGGATGATTTAATCTTTGGTTGCAGCATCTGAAACGTGTGGATCTGCTGATACTTTACATTTTATAGATTTAAAAGTAAAATGCATCTAGGTGTTTGGGGAAAACAAGCAATTTGAAGGCGTCAACTCAGGAAACTTGTTATGACTATTTTTTTACGTTATTGCTATAAACTAAAATTGGTCTGGAATTACTTTTTTTTTGTTGCTGTTTTGCAGCCTTTTCGAGCACATGGGGGTAGTTTGGGGCAGACCTGACTCAGCTGAATGGGTCGACGTGACCCAGAATCCTGGAAGTGGGTCAGAAGCACACACCTCCGCCCCCACAATACAGACAGTCAGAGCCTATTAACTCAAAACCAAAAATGAGCAAAGCACCATATGACTCGCACATTATCATAATATGTAAATTGAAATTCAGTAATTATGGTAGGCCATAGAGGTACAGCGGCTGAAGCCAGGTATCGACACGAGCTCGGTACGATGCGCCCCCCCAGCACATAATAATAATGATGATAAATAACTCTTCCCCCCGGTAGAGCCAAAAATATTCCTCCTCCGGCAATTCTAAAACAGGTAACAGACTCAGCTGTTAATCCTTTAAATGTGAGGAAGAGATGCTTGTACATATTCATGCATATTAATGCCCTGCTGCAACCCAACCTGACAGGGGAGCTTATTAAATTATGCTTCTTTAAAACCACCATGACATTCAGGAGTCTAAATCCTGTCCTAACCTTGTTAGCTTGTGTAAATAACAATGATGTGGGGGAATCGCAACACTGTTCCCCTCGACACCAGCAGCCAAATGAAGATGTGTTTTGGCATTTTCACTTGGGACAATCAGTCGAAACACAACAGGGAAGGTGTACATGTATGCATGAAAATCAGCCAGCAAATACTAATAATGAAATAACCGCAGGCTCCTCTCAGCAGAGCAGTAAACAGCAGAATGGTAATGCAACAGTAATATTGTGGAAAATAATAAAAAATAAATCATTTTAAACCCAACAGGCACAAAAAGACAATTCAAACTGCAGATAAAAGCCGTTTCAAACTGGACTTTCACAGGATCTGCTCTCTGTCCTGAGGGAGAGGTGAGTTTTCTTGAGTTTCAAGGACCTGTATGAGTCACAGCTGCTCCAACTCCATGGAAAACATTAAAGGCAGTTGAGTGTCGCATGTTTATGTGGTGTAAACCATGTTATCAGGCAGCGTGCACAAAGGCCTGGATTCTGAACCTAATAAAGTATAATAACACGCCTTGTAATGAGGAAGCACTTCCTGAGGGCAAATCTGCAGACAAATAAAGCGGCAAAGCTTAATAGAGATAGTGTGAGGTCGAGGGAGAGCAGGGAACATCACAATACCACAGTGGAGCTTCTTCACGCGTCTCTAAAGCATATAATGAAAGAAGGAAGAAACCAGAGCTGAACTTGAACTCTCATGATTACGCTGTCGTGAGTGTTTGCCTTTGACAAGATGCCGGTGTTTATTTATTCATTTATTTATGATTTGAAGTTTGGTCAGCGGGTCGTGAAAAAGTGCAAAGAAAGCTGATGGCACAAGCTGAGGTGAGTCAAAAGAAAAAGCAAAAAAAAAAAATATGTGCCGGCCAGGCTGGAGCGAAGCAACAAACACAAGCCTCATTCTTCTGCTCCACAAGGTCAAACGGGTTTGCAGAGCCTGTACGGGATCTTCAGATAGCATTTGTACACTTTCAGATCTCAGTGATCGTTCATCAGGGGCTCTGAAATCCAAACGGAGTCAATGAGCACTTGAGGGTTCTCACAAGTAGAAAATATAAGCAGCCGTTTATAGTTCCCTACACTTTACACAACAAAAAGACCTTAAGGAACTCTTAAACAGAGTGGAGCTAAATCCAATATATTTCAAGAGCAAAATATGTGACTCAAAACGCTACAAGAGAAACATGAAAACTTGAGGGTTTTATACTGTCAGAAAGTTCAAGTTAGGTCTTCAAATTAGATTTCACAGAAACTGAGACCAGACCCAGGACGCAGGTTGGTCCAAGTTGTATTCAGTCCAATCACAGGGGATCTGCACACTTTTAAAACTAAATGTAATACTTTTTAAAGAAGATTTCAGACCGTTTCCACAGCATGAACTATGGCCACAGTTCTTCATCTAGCTCCGCTTGCATACAAAGTCAGCTGACTGCAAAACTGGACAGTACAACTCCTAAACATAAACGACTTGGTTGCACTTTACTTTCAGGTTTTGTATCTGCATCGCACATTTTTGACGAAGCTTGAGAAAAATTGGCAAACCAAAAAAAAAAAAATGGGAATGAACTAGGAGTTGGTTCATCGAGATAAAAAGTAGGTAAAAACACTTCCTATAACCGTATCACTTCTGCTGAGTCATTAATGGTCTAAACTAGCCTGAGGCATACGCTTAAATAAAATAAATTCAGATTTACACAAATAATTACAACCTAACAAAACCCGACTCCATTTAACACATGCAGAGAACTTTCACACACTATCTGCTCTTAATTACCAACAGGGCATTATTCATACTGCAAGGTCAGATATTAATATATCATAAAGACCAAATATTGAGCGGTTAGTGGACAATACAGAGCAGCTCAGGCGCTCCCTTGTCTCTCTCTCTCTGAATAAGTGAAGTGAACTTAATTCCACTATTATTAACGTCAGCCCCACTGGGTCTGGACATATTTGTACTAAGCTTTTGTCCTAAAGTTCTTCTAACTTTAACCTGGATTAACACACGTCTGGTGAACCAGTGATTATTAAAGCTACGATCAATATCAGGATTTGGATGTGATTGGATAAGATTTTTGGTCTTTTCATGGGATAGAAATGGAAATATATAGGATGTGAGTCACGTTTAAAAGCCTAAAATGCCTAAAATCGGCACTAAAATGACTGTTGTTGCTGTTGTGATTTTAGGATCCTTTTGGAAAAGGCTTCATGAACTCTAACTGAACTTCCGTTAACTTTCATAGAAAGGTTTATCACTGCATCTTTTATGTTTTCCTGTGAGACATCCTCAGGCCTCTGCTTGCTCCCTTTGGATTCATAAAAAAAAAACACTCCTGATGAACCTTTGAAAATGTCAAATCAAGACGTATCTACAGTGATGGTATCTCCAAATGAAATGTAATAATTGCCCCACTGGCTTGAGAATCATTAGGGGGGTTTAACCGTTCATAATTCACACACTATAATTGCATTTTGCAGGGGGGCTTTACTTTCATTACTCCTGTTAAAGCCACATTCGACATGCCTGTGGAATAGAAAAGGATTTGTACAACTTCACAATGAAAAGGATATTAACTATTCAGTGGATTTCATGGCTGTTACGCTGTAATGAGACAATTTTAGTAGGCAAATTGACAGCAGAAGCATAACGCCTGTCCCAGGCCCGTGTAAATTAATACTGACGGTTCTCAGGACAGTGTATTGTTATATGATATGACACCTTGTTGAGCAGTGAATTAGCTACTCACCCAGGAACTCTCAACAAGAATCGGCGATTGCATTAAGACATTAAGCTGCACAGACGGCCATTTTAGTCGCATGAAATAATCAGATGTTTGTTTACTGAGTAGCATTGTAGCGTCCAGGAAGCAAAGGCTCGTCTACCTTCAGGGCCCACTTGAAGAACTAAAAGTAGAAGTAGAGCTAATGTAGGAAACAGCCAGTGTGACAACTAACCAGAGCAGCGACCGCTCAGCAAAACTCCCTGCTGCACAGTCGGAAAAAACGCTGACTTACAGTACATTTACTGTTATTTAGCACGGCAAGTTGACTAAGAACACAGTCTCATTTACTGCACTATGGCCTGGGGGAGAAACACACACACACACACACTCTCTCCCCCACACACACGCAGAGCTGGGAGCTGCGTAGTGTTACACAGATAGTGTACTGTTGTACCATCAAGCAGTTTCGGGAGAGGGCAGGATTTCTGAGCTTCTCTTATAGCAGACTGTGTGTTTAATTAATAGGCTGCTTGGCTCACTGCGTGGAAGAGACTGGGATCATTCTTTTGTGTGTAAGGAAACACAAAAATGGAACAAATAAACACAAAGATATACATTTAACTGAATTGTTATTTATTATTAATCATGCACCAGCAACTTGGTTAAAAAAAAAAAACAAACATGTATTTGAAACATTGGCTATGCAGATGTTGGAAGTAGCTGTAGCACTTGTTTGTGTAGCAAACCATGAAATACCTGCAAACCGCTGACATGTCCTCAGCTATGCTGTCTACCGGCGCGCTGCTGATGCATGACGCAGCACACGCTTGTGTAATCAGACGTAAACATAGAATCGAATTGAATAGATCGGCACCTGATCCTGCTATTTGAGTCAGGATTGGCCAAATATCCATTAAATCCGGATTAAAAGTAAAACAATGATCAAAAGTCAGTAGGATTCAACGTCTGGGGATCATAAACAATATTAAACACATTTCATAGTAAATAGTCACAATATCACCCGACTGTCGTCTGACACATTGATTCATTTTATGCTTTTTTTTTTTTTTTTTTTTTTACTGACACGTTGCGGTTGAATTTAAAAACAAACGTCCATAAAGGTGGACCGTAATGTTGTGCTGTCTTCCAGGATTCCAGCGGACTCTGACTTTCCCTGCAGATCCCCACAGTGCAACCCAGACAAGTGTAGCCAAGGCCCCGTAATGAAATAAGAGCTTATACTCAGAGCCGAGGCAGTTTTCATCCATATACTTCCTTCCTTTGTGCTTTCTTGTGTAAATTGTTGAGCAAAGTGATAGCGAGAGGCTTTGAAAATATACTCCTGGGGGTATTACGTGGAGAATAAAAGAAAACAGTCATATATTGTTAAAGAGGAAGTTCTAATACTTTTTCTTTCACTTTGAGTCATACCGATATAGAGGTAAAAGACTTCTTTCTGGTTCTATAGAGAATATAAAACAGGGTTTGATTCTCTGTAGGACTTTGCACACAAAAGACAGACAGAAGTCAGCGATTCTGGAGAAAGATTGATGATATTTGACCTCAACAGCCGAAGAAATCCCTCACTCTCGCTCCCACTGCCTCCCTCTTTGTACATCCGTGGCCTTTCCTCTGTCCGCTGCACGAGCATGAACGCTCCCTGCTGCTGATTTGCTGGGAAAGTGTTGTCCACAAAATGAACGGCTAGCGGACCGTGGGGAGATATTCGCTGAATAAGACAAAACGTTTATTAGATTAGAATTGCTGACATTTAGCCGGTTTGTTGTTATTAGCATGCTTAGTCAAATGGCCCATGTTTATGTCGGTAAAAATCTCCCAGTACTTCATGAAAATGTATTTCTGGCAAACTGCAAAGCCTGACTATTCTCAGAAACATTAGACACCTCATAAGGTACAAACAGCTGTGGGTCGCTTCAGCTTCACGATGCTGCAGAGGCAACTTCATACATTTACAACAGGAAACAAGGACCTTTCAGTGAAGCTCTTGTTCTCGAAGAATAATGTTATTAAATCAGATGTGTTGCTACTTCATCACAACAGGTTGGTATCAAAACTTCTTATCATAGAGCTTCACATGTGTGGGACTTAATCAACACTTTGTTTTTACATCTGAACCTTGTCTAATTCAGACTTGTGAAAGAGATAAAAAGGGCTATTACATTGATTTTACACGCCACGATCAGGAGTACTACTTCTGTGGCTTTGGATTGTACGTCACTTTGAACAAAAGCGCCTGGCGAATGAACTAACTGGATACACAAGCATTCAATCTTTAGATGCACAAGATCAAAGAGCAGTCATATTGCTCAAAACAAATGTGTTGTGAGCAGTTTCACATAAAAAGATTCAAACGTGGATGGACAGTGGATGACCACAATCGTTCCACAGACAGTTTCTCCGCCAAGGAGTTTATGTTTTCGGCTCGGTTGGTACGTTTCCCGCCCAATTTTCATGAAACTTGGTGGAAGAGAGCAGCATGGGCCAAGGAAGAAGCCAGAACATTTTAAAGCGGATCTAAAAATCACGTGACGGAAACAAGAATGATGTTTTATTCACTTTTATGCTGCATTCACGCAGCCTCGGAATAATCGTTCCCGACTGGGAAAGTCTCGCGAACACCCCTCAAGTTGGAACAACAACTCGTGTTGTTTAGACGCTCTGAGCAATAAAATAACACATTTGTAGCATCCATGCTGTTTCCACATTACGACGTAAAGCTTGTGAACACACCGAAGTCAGAAGAACGACTTCCCAACACCGGAAGTGGGAACATCTGCCTTGACAGTGGTCTGCGCTCTCCAGTTTATTATTAATTTTACTGTCCCAATGATGACGAAGGTAACATAACACTGACAAATATGTTTCTCTAAACCTGGTACTTGTTGTGCCTAAACCAAACCAAACTTTAACCAAAGCGCTGTCACGTCATGATAGAGATTTATTTTTCAAGACTTATATGTAACGGCTTTGGACGGCTCAGTAAAATGATGTCATCCTGCTGACAGAGGCGTCAGATCAGTTCACTGTTCTTGGATATTAAAAAAAAAAAAGTCTACTTTTTAGGAATTTTGCAGAAGAGTCTTTCAGATTGACATTTGTATACATTTATTAAACATGTCATGACACTTTCTTATCTTAGAAATAACTAAATAAAGTTTCACTTTCTGTGTAAACATGAAAATTCCCAGAAGTTCTGAGGTTTCCCTTTAAAACAGCAGCAGGGTCTCGTCAAAAAGCAGCGTTTATCACGGCGAGACCTCTGCTAGGATGCCACATCAAGGCAGCAGTGTTCCTAGTTGCTGGGCAATGCAGAGCTTATAAAGATGAATAAATCAATCAAGTGACACACACACACACACACACACACACACCCCAGTGGAACACCCACGTATGCATCCAGCTCCATTTCCACAGCTTCGGAGATTTGTTAACAGAACAGAGGCGGCGAGATGATGCACATGAGGCCAGGCATTATTTTTTATTCAACATTCTTGTTTTGCAATTAAAAAACAATGAATTTTTTAAAACTTTTTACAGGCAGACTTTATGACCTGTGGTATCATTTATTAGGTTTAAAAAAAGAACTTATAACCATGAGACTCAACACAGAAAAATGGTTTTCTAGTTCTTTACTACAACTTCCTGTTCACACGTACACGTAGCATGTTAAGTACATAAATACATAAAGTACTCAACTCTGATTGGACAGTTATTTCCTCCTGTTGTCACTATACTGGTGCACAGCAAAGTAGGGTTTGGCGATATGTTAAAATTCTCCAAATGGCCACCGTCAGTCCAACAGCCGACGTATTCGCGCAGATGTAGGTGTGTGTCTGTGTGTGTATATGGCTCACGAAATACAAACATATGTGGTTTATCTGGTTATACGTTGTCATTTCATGTGTAGCAGCAGCTGGTTTCCTTATAGGACCCACAGTTAACCGCTGCTGTGTGCTCCTTTGAGGCACCTCCTCTCTGCTGAGAGTGGCCGGAGTTGTGAGAGTTGGATGCAACATCTTGTATTTTTTTTTTTTTTTTTCTTTCACACATTTTTTCGTTGAGGAAACAACATGAAAGCACCTTTCAGGATTTGTGCCCACACCCTGCATTTAAAAGAATGCATCTCTCTGTGCAGCTGTAAGCGGAAAAACACTGCACCATCATTACCATGGCCACATGTGTTTGTGCTTGTTCTGCTTCCTCTTAGATATTCAAAAACAAATTATCACCTAGAGCATTACAGCTGTGAGAGCAGACTAGGATCTGACTCGCTTAACACTCCTAAATAACCAGCCATCATTTCATAGCATTGCTGTGACCTGGAGTAGCTGGATGGTTTGGGTTATTTTCAGGCTATAAATCCACATAATGTTTTCTGCTCCTCACAAAGAGCTGCTCTGTTTACATAGCACACGTTGTGCATCTTTAATATTTTAGTACTGTTCTGTTTCGCCAACTGGGAAAGCATACAAGAAAATCGCACAGAAGTGACTTTCTGTGCTCGACATTGTTTCAATAAAAAGGTGAACGGTAAGCATGTGAAAGCAGAGTGCCGGAGAAATCTATAAGATAACTTCAGTGTCCTAAATCGCACATTTCCTCTCTCCTTCCAACAGAAAAAAAGTTTACAATAGCACTACTTTGAAACAATCTATAAACAGAGCTTTACACTGAACATTGGTCCTGAAAGCTTCACAGCAGTCGGCTTCTGCAGTGATGTCAAATCTAAAAATGGCAGGGGTTGAATAGCAAGACGCTGCCAGATGTTATGTGGGTGTTTGATCATGCCTGGGAAATCTTTAAATGAAATGAATTAATGAAAGTCTGTACACTGCAAAAGGCTGATGTCACTAAGGTACTTTGAAAGGGATTTGGGCTTTAACATGCTTTGTGTAGAAGCGGACATTTTGGCAGGATCAGCAAGACGTGACAAAGACATTAGGGTTCATCCTCAAGGGTCCAATACAATCAAAAGCAGTTATGGAAATCTGACCATTACATTGAAGTGTTAAGAACACAATTTGAGCTGACGGTGTTGCTATAGATCATCATTCCCAAGCACGGGCCTGCAGACCAGAACTAGAGAGGATGCGATGTGATTCAGCAAAGACAAGAAGCAGAACAATAATTATGTAATGTTATAAGATATTTCAGGCTAACGCTAATCAACAACTGGTGCTAAACACAACCAGAAAAAATGTGAGCCACGGTTTAGTTGAGCGCGTATATTGTTGGGAAAACTAGTGAATTAATAAACTAGCAGCACAAAAAAATGAGGCACAAAACACCTGCTATAGGTGAAAGATTAGAGGGTCACGAAAGTTATTAATAACTACATTTTAAAAATAAAAATAAAGATAAAACCTAGAAAGAGAATACAGCAACTGATAATACTCTCTTACTCTAGGAAAAAGCCATTTTCTGTTTATTAATTATCCTCTAGAATAATTTTTGTGAATATTTTTGGCAAATGTTTGATTATTTTGGCCCGTAATTCAAGATATTTTGCTTTGGATAACACGGACACGTGAACTGACATCACCATCTTCAGGACCAAGCAGCACTAATCTGAATACAGTGGCCAGCTAACAGCACGGCTCAACTGATTTAACCCTGATGATGTACCCGACTCCACCTGGCAGACCAGGGAGGTGAGAGTTGAGTCCTAAATATTTAATTCTTAATGTCTGCTTCAGTCAGTCTGAGATCCGGATGCTTGGTTTACCTTGCTGGACTATCACAGGAAAGTTAGGAAATAGTAAGTCTGCTTTACAGTGTCTGACAGCTTGACTAATGCTATCTGATTTGTCTTGATTTAGTGAACAGTATCCACCAAAAGATTGCAGGAAATGTTCAAAATTATTTATCACAAACCCGGCTTACCGCTCACACGTACTTTTCTGAATCGCTTTTTCATTCCACTCCAATAAGCTGTCAGACGGAGAAACTGCTGGGTCACCATCGCTAATAATTTAGGATAAGATATCCCTCCATAAGGACGGAACTCTTTCAACATCAACAACATCCTAAAAATAGCATTGATTTCCACCAAACATTTACTCACCATATGTGTGAATAATCTGTGGAAGTGCTCCGGGTGATAGCTGGAGATATAGAGGCAATTACACAGTAATAGATTCAATCTCAGGCCAAGAGAAACATAATTGGAGAGGGAGCTCTCGCCTACAGGCCAGAATATTGTATATTGTCACTGTGATTATAGACACTTGGCACAGCGTGATGCTGTTAGCAATTTAAAATCAGCCCATGAATGGCTGACATTAAATAGAATGCTTTAGATCAAGGCTTTGATTGCGCTGTAACGTTTGTTTCAATTTCAAAACACACTATTTGTTTTCCTGCCTGGCCGGTTGATAAAGGAAATAGCAATGCACACTATGGTGTTGTGGTTGTAGCAAATGCTAATGTGATAGACAGGGCAGATGTCCAAAAGAAAATGAGGTATCTAAAGAAAGCAGTTAGGGCCATGGTACATTACACGTTTACAAACAAGCAGTGAAGAAAAAGAGCCAATGCTGAGATAACCGAGGTCTAAATACAGTGTTCTTGTCCCCGCGGAGATTTTATACAAGACAGCAGCAAGATCAGGAGCAGGTAAAGCAGGGATGTCAAGTGAAAGTGAAAAGGACAGGATACGTAGGGACTAACACCAGAGAGGTCAGAAGGTCACTAACACTGGAGGTGGGGGTCAGGAGGGGAAGAGGTCAAGGCACGGCGGAGTAATGAGCATGACCCCTCAGGGAAGGAAGGACGAAAGTGCACGATCAGCTGCTGCTGTAGGACACGCCTCACTCATGCTTGTTATTTTCTAGAACTGTGAATTCTGACACCAGCCGTCTTGGGGTTTGTACCACTTGTGGATTCTTTCCTCTGACATTGATTGCCGTTTCTACTATTGTACGTGTAGTAAACAGCATCCTCGATTGGTTCGGCGACAGTGCTGCTGTGCATTCAGAAGCATTTTGATGGAGCGCACAGCCCCATGTGCCACTTAGAAAGTTAAGCAATTAAAGTGGAGAAAAAAAAAAAACGACTTGAGGCCTAAAAAGCCTCAAGTTGCAAGCATGCATATTAAACTGTAGTTTCCATGAGGTGAGCGTGGTTCCAGATGGGTTCCACATTGCACATGTGGGAAGGGTTTTCTTGCCACTCTGATACCAGAAGATTGACGCGCTGCTGATCCAGAGCTCACAGCTTCCTGTGGAAGTAGCTCAGTCTAGATATTAGATATAAAATGGTATGATGTTGTAGCAATCATGCATTTCTGTACTCTGAGGTCTCACTAACGGGACAGATACGGCAGCAGGAAATATCGGATCAGATGAGTTTGGTAAACTTGTTTAAAAGGAGAAAAAAGGCTGAGGATGGTCATGAACCGGGTATTTTGTCTCCTGTATGTGAAAATGCCTAGCATGAGTTATTTCATTTAGTTTTTGTAGATTGCTTAATCGAGTTCTTTACTTCATGGAGTCCTTTACGAGACAAGACGACAGGTGAGACAAGAAAGTATGGAAAGAGAGGTGATTGGAAGAGAAGTCTTGTGTCTAAAGGCCTTCTCGTGCCTAATATCTCCAAGCAGTGCAAAATAAAACTCATGCACTCATATTGCATCTTGATTAGCCAGCAACGCAGTGACAAGGAAGGAAACTGATACCTCTCAAGTTTCTACGGACTGAGCTACTGCCACCCCGAAATGAGAGGGCTGCTTGTTTTTACTGCAGGGCTACTGTCCATTTGAATGTACTCTAAGGTTCATACAGTGCAGCTGCATATCTCAATTCCAATGACTGAACACATGTAGAATAGCTATAAAAAAAATAGGAAGAAAAGAGAAAACAAGGATCTCATCCTTTTATAAACACAGACAGAGAGAATACGGTTCAGCACAACACAAGTCGACACTGGATCTGGAAGTAAATCACATACTTTCATGCTCTGATTTTTCTGCAATGAAAAGAGCCGACGGGCCACACAGTGTGCAACATGGCATATTGTGAGAAAGCAGCAGTGTGACAATCGGTGAGCAGTGTGCAGGCAACACTGCCACAGGACTAGTATATACAGAGCTGCAGGACACTTGTTTCCCAGAGTTCACGGCGGCGCGCGGCGCAGAGAGGACAGTTATGACAGACTGCGGAGGAGGAGAAAGAACAGATGGATGTGCATTGTCCTTGTGTTGGAGGTCGTCTTTCGTCACACCCATGCAGTATGACACACACACACACACAGACACACACACACACACACACAACATTAACCTATTAAGCGATGATTGGGCTGCTGCAGTCCATAGCTGTGACCGTTGGAGACCGGGCGCACGAGTGAACATTATGCATCGCACGGAGTGTGATGTGCTGGAAATGACATACCTGTGATTCTTGCACCACTTGCAGTGTCCACTATTTGGTGCCAGAGAACACTCGTTTAAAAACAACATTGTATTGCTCGATATCATGTGCAGACCACACAATGTACTTTTCAGGTAAATCAGATGTTTGTTACATAAGGCTGACTTCCTGTTGGCAGCAGGTGGCACTATGATTATGAGTCAGTATTTGCATGTAGATGTCTTCAGGCCGCGACTCTTATCAAGCAGAAGAAATTTGGAGCAGATTGGAGAATGTATGCTCAAGTTACACCAACTTCCTGTTTCATGGTGAATAGTGCAAAATGGCCGGCACGCTACGGGAAGGCCGTTCCATTAAAACTAAAGCTTTTGCTAACTTTTGAACTTCAACGTCTTTAGATGATACTGACAAAATTGGACACCGATCGAACAGAGCTACAACTTACCTATGAAAATTATGGGGTTTTTTCAAATACAAGCTTTTTTCATGAAAATATTTCATAAAATATTTTTTGACATTCACGCTTTTTTCATGAAAAAATTTTTGTATTTTTTCCCATTCAAGCTTTTTTTAAGAAAATTAAGTTGTTTTTTTTACATTCAAGCTTTTTTCATGAAAATGAAGGTTTTTTCATAAATTGTTTTGTATTTTTTCACATTCAAACTTTTTTCAAGAAAATTTAGTTTTTTTCACATTCATGCTTTTTTCAAGAAAATTAAGGGTTTTTTTAAAATAATTTTTTCCCCATAAAAATTAAGGTTTTTTTCACATCAAAGCTTTTTTTTATGAACATTAAGTATTTTGACATCCAAGCTTTTTTCAGGAAAATTAAATATTTTTTTAAATAAATGTTTTTCCATGAAAATTTATTATTTTGACTTCCAAGCTTTTTTCAGGAAAATCAAGTTTTTTTTTCACATTCAAGCTTTTTTCAAGAAAATTAAGGTTTTTTTCACTTCCAAGATTTTTTTCATTAAAAAATGTAGTATTTTTTTTTTCAATACACTTTTTTGTAATTCTCCACATGTTGCATATAATTTTTCACCTTGTTTGAATTTTGTGCCAAGTTTAATCGCATTTTGGAGCATTTTTAGGACCTCAAAAATGCGATTCAACATGGAAAAGAATAATAATAATAATAAAATTACAATTTCAATATTGTAGGTATTAATTCTTGGACCCTGACATGGTCAGTGCTCCAACCCTAATCACAATGTTCTGTGATTGGCCAGCAGCAGGACATCTGGTCACAATAAGCTGCCGAGAGTCTCAATGTGAAACTAATACAGAGATCAGATCAACTTACAGTAAAGGCGCCGGCTCTATTGCTGAGAAGTGTTGAAGCAACCAAGAGGCACAATACTAATAAAAACAAACACACATTAAATCGCTGGTCAGGTCAATCTGTCTTTTGTTGATTTTTTGTAGGCCCCCAGATTACTAAAAAATTGTGTGTGTGTGTCAGTTTATGCAGTTTACTTTATTGGTAGTTGCAAAGCGCCAGAATACTGAGGTATGAAAGAACCCTCCCTTGTGTTTTTCCCCATAGTGGCAAATATTACATTTTTATACTTACTGCCAACACTGCAATAAATACCTACCAAAGCAATGTTCAGCCTTGAAAACTAAAAAATATTTTCCTTCTAGCTGTTGGCACCACACAAGATAATACAGAAAGGTAGTTTTTGGTGTTAATTGTGATAAATGGTCTAAATCGGTTGGCGTCTATAATCGTTTACAGTGTGTCTAAATATCTACAAAGCTTAGGAGAAATAAAGTGTTTCCTTCAGCAATTAATTTCTGTTCAATTCAGCATTTCAGGTATGGTGTTTTGTTCCTAACAGCAGCAAGAAAGCCTTCAGTATATGCCAGACTGTGGATTTTGCTGCTCTAGTTGGCATCTTCTCCTTATCAGCCAAAGAGGCATAAGAAATATGTGATTTGCCCCTTATAATTTACCGGCAAATACTGCAAAACCCAAAGATATTCAGTTTACTATGATATACTAATTTAGTATTAATTTAGTCTGCAATGAATCCAATTTCATGAAGGTTATAATGGCAGTGTTTTGTTGTTTTAGAGAGCTGTTGCATGAACTTTATCATCATTTTGGAGGATAGTTTAATCTTAAACCTATCTGACTCACTGGTTGTCCAGTTTTCAAGGAAAGTTCTTTCCAGTTTCTTTGTAAAGGCTACAGTGTTTAAATTGGAAATTACAGTATGAAAATATTTCCAGAAGCAGAGGCTCCACGCAGTTCTCTACTGTATTTCATATTCCTAGTGCCCAATATGGATGGATTAATGTCAGCGATGAGTCCAGCTGTTGTGGCCAGAGCAGCTGTTCAATGTTTTTACTTTCTCTAGTAGAGCTCACAAGCACAAATCAGCTTTTCTTTAATACTGAGATTTCTTTGGTATCACACTTAAATGAGCTATACCACCAGATATTTCTTGGGTGTTTTACGTCGACAATAACGTGACTTAGTCTGAGGGCATTCCTGGAAATTATAATTGCCGTGGGAACAAGTGAAATGCTCTTGTCTCAATTAGCGGTGTTTACAATTTTAGACAAAATTACACAATACCAGATTAAAGTGAACGCGTTTACAGTGACGCTATTTCCATGCAAGATGCTGCCTGGAGCGGTCGTCTCTCTGTCTGGATGGAGATAAATGCCCAAAGAGACGGGCTGCTGACTGATAAAGGCTGTGTTTGGGATGAAGCTCAGCTGTTAGCGTTTACTTCAATTGTCCTGTAATCACCAGCTTTCCGGGGGGAAGGAAAGGTCTCCCGCGGAACTGCACCTGGACCCTGTTCTGGACCGATTACACCGGAGGTGGAGGAGATTCCCGACCCTAACGAAGTCCGATCAAAACACAGCAGGAAGACAGAGGCGGAAAGAGGTCAGTGTTTTAAGAGGCTGACAAATTCAATGTGTAAGATTAAAAGGAAACAGTAAGCATACAACTCAATGAAAGGAAATGTATACATCTGTTTATGTACGCTTCAAAAAACAAAAAGTGAAAGAAAGAAATTGACAGCATAATTGGAGGTGCTACATGTTGCAATTTAGCATCAATAAATCATTACAAGAATAATTTGCGGTGTCAGTATAATTACAGTAAACAAACAGGTACATCATGAGGAGAATTAGCAGCCTATAACAGCCTCAGCGTTACTCTACGTGCACCAGGGTTCAGTTTGACAGGAAATGTGAGAGATTGTTTTACAGCAAATAAATGGTAGGAGGGTGGCGTTTCTGACTTTAGGTCTAAATATTTCTTCTCAGTAACAATGGGAAACATTTGCCGTCTTCAAATGGAACTTGCTGAAATTGTATTTGTGACATTGGAGTCCACGTACATTTTATATGTTTGATGTTTAAGTGGTTGGCTGATTAACTGAGTTTTATTCACGTCATGCTAAAAAGAAGAAATAAAAGGTAACTTCCAGAGTCTCTTCCAGACTTGAATATCTTGACAATTATTGGATGGATTGCCATGAAATGGTGTACAGAGAGTCATGGTGCCCAGAGGATGAATCCTACTGACTTTAGTACAAGTACAAGGTTTCAATTAGCCAGCGAAATACAGAAAATACTTTTAAAACCAAGCATTTAACATAACCAAGAGTCTGCAGCCAAATGTTAGGCATTTTGTGAATTTGATATAGAGGCTCAATCAGTACTCTCTAATAGAAGAGAGAATGGACATTTGTGTGAAAATGTCACAGATTATCACTTTAACATATTCATTGAGAGCCAGTAGATTCTAGAAATGATGACATGGTGAGACAGAGAGAGAAGACAATGGATGAGAGATCAGGAGTGGGTTGTATTACCCAGTGCATCATTTAAAAAAAGGAAGGGGAGGACAGAGAAATTAAGAAACCAACAGAGAGCAGGCGTTTAGAGAGCAAGAATGCATGTGGAAAGACAAGAAATGCAGAGAAGGAAAAAGGGAGAATAAAGTGGGCAGGAAGAAAATTAAGCTGTGAAGAAAACCTTTGAATATCGAGACAGTACAAGAGCAAAACATTCTGCAGACAACGCTGCAAGTGAGTGAACTTTGTGAGGGTGAGGCCAGCTTTAGCGGATTTTTAGCTGAGCTATAGCTGAGCTATAGCTCCGCACTGTATGATATGGATTTTAACTGGATAGTAACTGGATTTTGGACTAGCATTTTTAAGACATGCGAGCAACATGGCTTTAGGGACGGCAATGTTTGTACCTCAGTTGTTGAGATATTTAATTCTGGAACATAGTGGTGGATCAACTATGAGATGGATTGCTATGACGTTCGGTACGGCTATTCATGATCACAGACAATGTATTCTAATTAGTTTTCTAATGACTTTTGTCTTAAACTTGCAGTAAGTCAAAGTTTCACTTATCCAGATAAATAACTCAACATGTATTTGATTGATGTTAGCATGCTTATACACTAAACTGGGATAGTCACCTTCAAGTTAACATCAGCAAGCTAGCCTGGTCATTGTGAGCCTTTAGGTCAAAGCTGCGGTCTACTGTTATGCTTGCAGTGAGCTACTAGCATCACCCTAGACTCTTTTTCTGACTTTTTAGACTAAAAGTTTAATCATAAAAGTGATCCATAGATTAATGGAGGATGAGACAATATATTAGTTGTAGCCCTAATGTGAAACATTAAGCTGCAACCTCTGGTGCGGAGAAATGAAGCCAACACAGAAGAGCCAACAACTGCCGTTCCTCAAATGGCCTCTCGGAGATGGCAGCAAAAGTGTGTCAATCCCCTTAGTCCCCCATGTCAAAATGCCCAACTTTACAGCAGAAATAAACATGCTAACATCCTGGTATTTAAAAATAGCTAGGTCTCTATAGCTAGTTTCCCAATTCATGAAAATCGTATGGTGGATGAATCAATACTCGTTTAAAGTGATAATAATGCTTGACGTTATGCATAACTGAGGGTGTGGTCACTTTGGCAGGTGGGTGCAGGTCGCTAGCTGCTAGCTGTCTGCTCTGCTGCGTCTCCCAGGCCCGCCCCAGCTCCACCACTGATCCACCTCTTTGCCCACTTTTGGATTAGCCGAGAGTTAGGCTGCGTCGTCGCTGAGAAGAACAGCTTAACAACGGCTCTACAGAAACCTACTGACTGGTGACAACACAGAGAGTACATACATATTTTATACAGTCAGCGTGAAACATGGGCAATGAATAGATAAGAAGGCAGGCACACCCCCTCCGGCTTGGTCCAATCACTTTGTGATGCACAAATCAGAATTACAATCTGAACAACAATATTAAAACACCCCTGCCATGTCAGTTCTGAAATTATGAAGAAGAAAAAACATGATAGTTGTATGCATGAAGGACTACTGTATAAGGTTGTTAATACCAAAACTGCATTGCTATTCTCAGAATTGCATCTGTTGTGATTGATGAGGTTGTCAAACCTAAAATTTATGGCTGAAAATGTAAGTGTCTGGGAAGCGTGTGCGTGGTGTGGGAGTGGCTGTTTATCCGTTACAGCTCATCTCTGGCAGGTTACATTTTCCCCCTTCAGTCTTCTGTTTCGTCACTATATTCAGAAAGACAATCACGTGATCCCGGTGCTTCTGTTAAAAACACACCGTCAAAGCAACAACATGACATTTGGAGCCAATTACCTCTGATGGCACCACTCTGACTGCGCCTGTCCTCCTGAAACTGAAAAGGCAGCGTGATCTGTGACATCTGCTAAGTCTGTGGAAAGTTCATGTAATTGTGCTCCACTCAGTAGTACACCCAAGAGACGCACTACACAGGGTCCTTAGGAGGGGACCAAGAGGTACTGAAGGAGGAAAGAAGCAGGCTGCTCTGGAGGCGCCAAACGAGGAGAAAAGAGGGAATTGTGGTATTGCTGAAGAAAAGGCGAAGATACTCAAAGCTCAGCTTAGGGCTAAGAGGTAGAACAGAAGGTAACGCTGCAGTAAGACAGAAAGAATCTGTGAATAAAGTTTTAATGGACAATGTTTTTGGCTGGGTTCATCTGTCAGCATGGGCCAAGGAACAACCCATTCAATTTGAGAGCGGATCCCAATACTGGGGCGGATACACAGATGATGTTTCACTTTCGTTAACATTGCGAGATGGGGCATTTCTGCTGTATTCATGTGGTGCGGGAATAACATTTGGAACAGAGTCCTTCAAGTTGGAACAACAACGCCGAAACAGTCTGAATGTGTTAAACAAGCTACAACAAATCTGAGGAGCATGTGAATGTAGTATTCCCCTTGGCAGAGGTCGGCGCTCTCCAAGTGTCATTCTAGCTATTCTTGATAACTTGGATCTAATTATTCCAATTCCTCTTCTGTAAACTCAACATCACTCAACTGTAAGCCAAGAAAATTAAGGATAAAAAAGGTGACTGAAAGAATGACCGGGTAATGACCTCAGCAATGAGATCTTGGATCAAAAGGACCGAAATGAGTTCCAGAGGATGGCTGGCCTTACGGAGCTCTGAAGTCCAGAAAAGGAAAAAGTACCCCTGCTCTTCACATTGAAGGGAGTTGGAAGAGGTGATCAGGATGCTTCCTGCAGGAATTCCAGGCACATCCAACTGGGAGGGGACCCCAGGGCAGACCCAGAACACTCAGGAGGGATTATATATACATCAGGCCTGGGAAAGTCTCAGGATCCCCCAGGAAAAGCGGGAGGAAGTGGCTAGGGAGAAGGGCCTGTGGGCTACCTTGCTGAGCCTGATGAGCCAGAGAAGCAGCACAAGAGGGATAGGTGGACAGATGGACAGAAGTAACTTCCAACTGTGTTACGCAGTCCCTTTGCTTTTTATGAGATCAAACTGCATTTGTTTTTGCCCCCAGGATCATCTAATTAAGTTTCACATCTTGCAAGCATGACCTGAAAACGTGGACTCTCGGGTCGTTTGAAGAGGGAAGTTGCAGAGGTGTCATGCAGGGAGGCAAATAAAGATGAAGGACGTCTGCATTTGTACTGAAAGAAGGAAAGATAAATCAGAGAAAATATTCAGACCGCCTGTTCACATCAATATCACTCTGCACATGAATGATAACGGAATATCGACATCTTTCTGTCATAATGAACCATGGTCTTGCTCTCTCCTTGGCACTGCATGTGAGTTCACACTGAATTTGTTTACAATTCTACTTCCACCTAATTGTGCTCGACTCTGTAAGGATGCACACAGGAGACCAACTCCTCAGGGTCCTTCAGAGAGAACCAGGAAGTTCTGAGCGAGGCAGAAAGTGGAACTGCTTTGGAGGGGGGGCAAAGAAAGACGAGGAGGGAGGGAAGGGTTACTGCTGAAGAGAAAGAGCTTTAGCAAAGAGCTGCAAAGCATATAATGGCCTCGGTCAGATAGAGAGATGAAGAGGAACGGGTGTGAGAAAGTGGAGAAACGAGGGGTCACGTGAAACAGTTGAGTGAATTTGAATTTGTAGAATGATATGTGATTAATATACGTTGTCCCTGTGCAATGCATGTGAAGCGCCTCTGCATTTGTTAGTGTCCCGAGCTTTATCTAATTAAGTTCCACTCGATATATCCTGCAAGTGACAGACTCCACTGGGTCCTTTGGAGGAGGCCAAGTGGGATAACAGGAGGAAGGGGTTTCTTGCTTTCGAAAAGGGAAGGCCTTTAGTTAGAAGCTGAGAAGCATATAATTGCTTCAGCCAGGCAGAAAGTAGGAGAAAGAGACAGAAAAAGGACAGGAAGGGTAGGAGGGCTCAAGGAAGGGAGATAAAGAAGAAGACGAAATTAAAGAATGAGAGATCTAGTGTATTTATTAAACTTGGAAGAAGTGATTCTGATTGTGAGAGGAGGGAGATAGAGATACAGATGGAAAGAGAAGAGGCAAGTCAAAGACAAAAAGCCAGCGAGCCCGTTCCATTACCAGGTCCTCTCTAACGGGAGGGGAGGCCAGGCTGGAACAAATGGACTGTAATTGCACACAATCTGTCTTCAGAGCTCAATCACTTTGCCCTGTGGGGACCATTGGGGAAACACTTCTCTCACACTAATCTAATAACCTTGTCCCTCACCTTCCTGTCCACGGAGACGTTACCTTTCACCTTCAACACGGACGTTGCTCCGACGGAGAAGTGAGACGTTAATGCGATGGCTGGTCGTCATTAACCTGCCACATAATGAACCTTGCATATATTTGCATGCGATATCAATCACAGCGTGTTGCAACTGGAAAGTGGAGCCGTTTGCTGACTCTGGACTTCACCTCTTCCCAGCTATTTTTCGAGACAGGCTTTTTAAATAATCGTGTTGCTCTAATTGTTTGTTTTGTTTCATCATTAACCCGGTGAATAATGTACACTGCATACATTTACATACAATTTATCAATCAAAACCCCTTTTCTAACTGCACTGGGGAGTTGTTTTTCACAGTCGGGAAATCACATTTATATATTTTTGCCTTTTAGGTGTCCTGTGTTTGCTTTTGTTTTTGTATTTTATTGCTTTTTTTCATATTTTTTTTATTAATGCTTTATTGTCTGCAAGGGACTTTATGACTCTTTAATGTCAGTTTCATTATTATTGTCTGGCTGCAGATAAATATTGCTTGAGAATGAGATAACACCCTGTTATTTATTGTTGGAAATAATGATACTTCAACAGCGATTGGTTAAAGGAGAAGTAAACTCATTATGGAAAAACTTTTTGTGAGTTCCACTTCCACAAATGAGGACATTTTTGAGGGCAGCAATTCAATTCTGGTCTTATGAGTTGATGGATTTTAAGCAAGTAGTTTGAAAACATAATTTTTGATTTTGAATTACCATGAAATAGCAACCTGAATTTCATTGGTTTCTATTTAACATAAGTTTTGTGTGGCCTTTTTAGTAGCTGTATTTAACTATTTGTATTTAATTCACTGCTTCTCATTTGGGATTTAGTTCTTCATATATTCAGAATTAGTTTTGCATTGCACCCTACTTTGCAAAAACAGTCTCAACATGGCATTTAGACTTTTACTAAATCCTAAAAACATCTCATTGAGACGCGTGTTTTGCAGTTTGTGGAATGTATTGAGATGAACACAGAACAATATGCAGCAATATTGAAAACATATGTAAACATATTGTCAAAATATGCCACATGCCTACTTTTCCTCAGTGACACAATCAAAACACCACAACTGCTTTAAAAACATTCGACAGCTCGGTGGAAAGTCAATAAAAATGAAAAACATTACAAGGTGACTGCAAATAAATGACCTCTAATAGGCACTAAATGGAAAGAAAAAGGGATTGCACACCTCCATCACATTGTTGACTAAAACCCTTTGTTAATGTTCCAACAGATTGTTGACATACATGGCATTGAGAAACAACAATACTTACAAAACATCCAATTAAAACATTCAATTAAGACAGAAATAGATATCTGCAGCACACACCTGGATCAACCACCGCTGTTGGACTGCATCGGTAAAAATCATTGCAAAATCATAGCAAAATCAAAAAATAACACTCTACACTGTATAACTCACAGCTTCCACTGACTACCAATGCACCTCATGTGGTAATAGACAATTGGGAAAACGACTAATTACCACTTCTATTGAAAAATCTGTATTTACCTCTGCAGGATGTCCATGAATACTTATGTAAGAATAATACAATAATGATAGAAAAGAGAGCGCATCTATAGATATAAATAATTGGATTTCAGACGTACAGTATGCACTCAATGTACATTTAACAACTGACGACCTCCACATGGTGCCTATTCCTTGGCTGTAGCATTATATTATCCACTTCCATCACCATACTGGGCAATCTGAATACCCAGCACATGTTCAACACAAATGGTTAAATGGACTGAATTTATATAGTGCTTTTCCAATCTTTACAACACGTTAGCATTCACCCATTCACACACATTCACACAGAGTCAGAGGACGCCGTACAAGGTCCCACATGCTCATCAGTGGTGATAAACATTCACACACACACACACACACACACATCGTTGGCCATCGGGAGCAATTTGTGGCTCAGTATCTTGCCCAAGACACGCATGGTGACTGCAGAGGCCGGGGATCGAACCACCGACCCTCCGACTGGTGGATGACCTCCACCTCCTGAGCATAATACTCCTAATCGTATCCTTCACCATCAACAAGAAAAAAATGCTACTAAACTGGGAAAAAAAAGCAACATCTCACACTGGTTTGATCAGCTAATATTACAGATAAATAGAATAAAAATCAACAAAAAAAACAACAATTTGAACCGTTTGATAAAATACAATCAACACTCGGATCTATCCTGCTGCCGGTGAGCTAATGCCGCAACTCTAATATAAATGTAAGCATGTAACTGGGACACCATGTATGTATATTTGGAGTGTGTATGTATGAGCAAAAAGAAAAATACTAAACCAAACTCATCCTGCAAAGCTCGCTTGAAATGCATCCAAATCCAAAGAGATCGTGCCCTCCATTTATTTATTTACATTTCTTCTCTCCTTCTCGCTTTTTATTTAGTCTTTTCCCTTTCATTTTTATATTAAATTTAGTTGTTACTTTAAAAAAAAATTATTTTATCTTTATTTTCACATGCTGTCCCGTTATTTATTCGTGTCCTTTTATGTTTTGTAATTCAATAGCATCTGTTGTTGCCTTTGTACTTGTTAGTATGTCGACATGTGTATGCAAGAATTAGTGAATAAAAAAACATATTGCCAAAATAAGAGACATCTGTGGCCTTTCACAGCTGTTATCTGCTGCATCATGTTGTAACATTGGAACCTCATTATCTTTTTGATTTCAATTTAATTTAATTTCCGGGTTTTTAATACCATTCATAAAGTGTTATATTATCAGCATTTTGTTTTATTTTTGTTGCCGTTTAACTTGACCGCCTGCCGTGCTTCACTGTCTGTCAGGTGGTGTGTGTGTGTGTGTGTGTGTGTGTGTGTGTGTGTGTGTG
>CALSCE010000197.1:2428874-2461118 GCA_943593645.1 Bovichtus variegatus
GTGCATGCTGGTGTGATGCATGTGCCTGTTTATATTCTGGCTTCAGTGTATGTCTGGTTCTGTGTGCGTGCATGTGTGAGAGACAGGCACATGCACCTTACAGTGCATCCATCTTTCTGTCTGTGTGTCTGTCTGTGTGTCTGCTTTTCCATTCATTTCATTTCCCCATCGTCTACCAGGGGAAAAGGTCTGAGGAGTGTCCCAGGTACTGGGGATATCAGGAGCAGTGAACCAGCGAGGGCCACTCATGCGTGCTGACTACAGAGAAAAACATACATAGCGCTCCAATAACAATGTTCGTTCCCCCGATCTAGTGAAAATCCCTTGATGTTGTTTTCTTTGAGGGGCTGATCAGAGCTGTCTCTTTGGTTAAGGACCAAACCGGTCTCTGAGCGTCAAATATGCACAGTTTCAGTGCTTGCATTGGGATATCACGTTGTTATAGTCAGTGGAGACGGATATATTAGATTTTTTGTTTGTTTGGCTCTGCACATCGGATTTGAAATGACACAGATTGAAGAGCTGACTTTCATCTTAAATTTGAGGCTATTAACATCGTCATCCATAGGCGGTAGCATAGATTTATTTTCCTGCTGGGGCTCGTTGATGGGTTACGTAATTGTACGTCATTGTTGGCCGATGGAAATTGCAGTAAATATATGAACAAACAACACTAGGCACGAATGTGTGGCATCCGAAATTCAATTGTAAGTATCATATACCTACGACAAACACTTGTGATGGTTCAAAAGTACTACACACCAACAATAACAATCACAGTTTAACAAAAAAATTCAGCACTGTGACATGACTCAAGTGCAGAAAGTCTACTTTGTTATTCACTAACATTGTTCTTAGAAACTACACAGCTTCCATCAAGTAAGAAAGACCGAGCCTGTAGGAAATGCTCACGACAAGTTGCATCTTAAGTGACAGAATATTCCAGCCCTGAATAAAGCGTCTTTTTGGGCTTCCAGTCGGCTAACATAACTACCATCCTGCCAGGAGTGAATACAACCAAAGGAAGTACTGTAGCAAGTCACACAGGTGGTCTCTCCTGGCTCTTCCAACTCTCCATTGATGCCTGCTTCCACTCCTCTCTAAGTTCTGCTTACTCACCGAGTGTGAAAATAGCCCCATCCAGCCCCACCCTAGTGCACCATCGAGGATAGTGTCCAATACATTTGAGGGGACCAAAAGATGGATATATTACCGGTAATATGAACTAATTATGTCGACATATCTGACAATTGTCAGGCAATTGGTGTCTTTCCTGGCTCTGCAAGGCTTTTTGCCTTCAATCTGGTCTTTAGCAAGTGAAAAACATGATCATGTTTCATCATGTTTCATCATGTTTCATCGTGACACCGATCTCAAAAGCAACTGGCATTGTGGAAAGTACAGGGCTGTGTTTGATACGTTGCTGCTCCACTTTCATCATGTTAAGGGCCGTGCTGTAGCCGAGGCTCATAACAGTGCATGTACATTTTGGAGCACTTATTAATGTTTTACTATTAACCACATTGCTAAAGATTTTCTTTTTGTTGCAATATTCATGAAGATAACCCACCAAACCACCAGCAAAAAACACAAACGCCCACGCTACATTGTGTCTATGTGCACTCATTGTTGAGGGAACTGATTTCTTTTCATCCCCAAGTATTTTCACATCGATTTGAGAAATTTGGACCTCTTTTCTTCCCTGATGGTGGGTGTGTGGATGAATCAGTCGCAGCACACGTCTCAGATGGAATGCTGATTAGAAACACTAATCTGCAATAAGGAATATTCATGCATCTGTGTAAGTGATTGGAGGAGCGAAGCAGAGCTGCTGTAGTAGGTACAAATGAATAGCGAGACGGCCATTGTTTCTGCGGTTACTGGTAGAAATGCACTCATTAGGATTCAGCGAGTTACTGAGTACAGATGCCTGAGCACGCTGTGTGGAGATTGAAGATTCCTGACTGTCAAATGAAGTCCTTGTAAATACTGTGCTTGAGTTATTGCTTTGCAAGTATTTCTAAATAGTCAAACATTACTGTAGCTCTTCCATCAGATACTAGCTGAGAAAGCAGAATGATTTTAGCTCTTAGCAAAGCACAGTGGGACTTATTTTATTTGGCAATACATTTGGTGTATTAAAAGGTGTTTTAGGAAATGATTATCCACATCCTTCCAGCAGAACATCATACACACACAAAACAAACAAAAGAAAGGAGGAAGATGAAAAAGAGAGAGAAGTTAAAGGTTAAAGCTGGAGAGACAGAGAGGAAGATGAAGAGGAAGAGGGCAGATGATGTTGCCCTCAGGCAGCGAGTCTTTAAGTTCAGCCGGCTTCCTGCTCCCATCTGTCCTGGCCCCGGCCCCTCTCCTGTTGTGTCCAAGGCCGCCCACAAGTCATGTAGTGCACACAGGCAAGTGGAGCTTAACAAACCTTTTCCATTACCGTAATGACTGAACACCTCGGGAGTGGGAGTCGGTACAGGACTGCTTCCACAACACGGCCATTAACTTCCCCCCCGTGGGTCTGCTAAGATCAGATCAGCAAGAGAAGAATCTACAGCGGCGACGTAGCCCACCATCGATCACAGGCACCAGTACTAGAATGAAGAATCCAATTCAGCCAGTTTCCATTCGTACGAAATTAGAGCAGCAAAGCGATGGTGTAATATCAACAGTATTACTATTTTCCCCAACTCATCTAACATACACTTTAATAAATCATTTACAGCTGCCACCAGTGCTGACCCAAACACCTACAGTCGGGTCTGGTCGGCCTGTCACGGAAAACATCATGAACATGAACATGAACAGGAATGGGTTGCACTGGCTATTGATTAATCCATTTCTAAGTTCTTAGGATCTACTAGCTAGTTACAAACTAGTGATTTGCAGAATTAGGTTGCACCATTAAAACTTCAGGAATGTCTTAGCTAGCAAAGACTTTAGTAACGTTAAATGGTTGCAAGGAAATATCTGCAACACCGACCAATCACAAGCAATTAACTGTGTATACAGGAAGTTGCTGCAGCATCAGGAGCATTAAACATACTTTCCAGATACAACCGTTTTAGGTGTAAGCACTATATTACATTAAATTGCCAATTCAAATGTAGGTGTTGCTTAACTGACTTTAAATATAAAAACACATGGAACTAGCAAAACTAGCATGCTAATAATTGAGATTCACGTCCATAGAAATAAAACAAGAGTAAAACGGACATTTCCATTTGTTTAAATGAGAGTTTGAGGAGAGTCATGAATGAGTTTTAGAGCAATAGTCCAGTCCTTTGTCCTTTACTCTCTCTCTTAAGTGTAAGTCCATTGTGCATTTTGGTTTAAAGTGTACGGGAGATTACTGAAGTTGTCTCCCATTAGGTTTGGTAACAATCTCTCACAGTATTGTTGCAGCTTGGTCTCTTAAAGTGTCAGGGTAAGTGGGTAGAGCTATATGCTCAGAGTCAGGGACACGTCCTTGTCTTTGCTGCACAGTAGGGACTTTCTGGACCCAGTGAATAAGTACCGTCTTTAGTAGCTGCTCCAAGACTAGGATGGAGTTTATGTAGTTAGGCGTATGTATGCTGTAAATAGCCTCCGTAGGGCGAAACTCCAGTTTGTTTGTACACTAATTTCCCTTTCATTTGTGTAAAATAATCTTTTTAGTTACAACTCATGTGTGGTCTCCCCTTCTGTGTCCAGCATTGATCCAGGTTGGGACAATTCTATAAAGCCTCGTTACGCAAGCGTCCTCTGTGCTCATCCTGCTCTCAGAGCCTCGGCCTGCTGGCCAAATACAACTGTTAGGTTGTGTTAGGAATCAAATGTCAGTCTTTGCGGAAGGCCTAGAAGCTTCTCTCCACGGTCCCCTGTGGAGCCTGATGTGCTTTGCGCTGAACCAAAACACTCACTCCAAGAAGCTCGCTGAGAAATGTTTTCTCTCTCTGCTGTTTTCTCTTGTACCATTTCTCCGTTTCTGGCTCAACCCCTCGTCTGGCTCTTGCTCCCATTTAATTTCTATCTCTTTCCTCTCCTCTCTTGATCTCTCTACCACTCTCACCCTCTCGTCTTTCTCTCTCTCCATGACTTTCTCTCCTCTATTTCTTCCTACCCTCGCTCCCACTCTTCCAACTCTCCAGAACACTTACATTGCAATACACTCACCGTCTCTCACACTCCAAGGGGAGGTGTTCAACTGGTACATTATGTCTCTTGAGTATTTCTCAGACTAATGGAAAACACTCAAAATGCCTTAGTATTCCATCATCCCACTGGTAAAAGAGAAACTCTCAGTCCACATATTGCCTCTGTAAGGGAAAGTTTCTACCAACAAGCTGCAGCAGCCAGTAGTTTAACAGGACTGTGAGCTCTTTAAGTTTATTTTCTGTTTAAGGTTTTTCCATGTATAGCAGATTAACATGAAGAAAACATTCATACATTGATGTTAAGACATTCATATCAATGTAGACAAGTTTGTGGAAAAGTTGGAACGCTTTAAAAAAAAAGGCACAAACGAGATTGCTTTACATTGCATGAAAGGGAAATTCATATTGAACGTACGAAACAAAACAGTCACTTTTCTTTATCCAGTGACTTTAGCTGTGCTATGTGTTTGTCAGACTGTACAAACATCAGCTGTTAGCTAGCTAGCAACATACACACCGACTCTGTGACATCTGTGTCCGTCTATTTAGGCTCTTAACAGGAACTTAAGTTCTTTGTTATCCCTCGCTCCTCTCCATATGTTCATGATGTGGAGTCGAACATCTTCGGGGTGAGTGCAATTCTTTGAAGCTTTCTTAACTTATGTGTCTTTGCCTCGGTTTACTGTGCCTGGAAATAAGTGTTCTAGTCTTTCCACTGTACACAACCACGCTGCTTCTAAAATGCTCCTTGCATTTAGTCTGAGCACACTAACATTGGTAAGGTGCCAAGTGCAGAACAAATCACATACACACAACATCAAGAGCTCCAGAGGCAGAGTTATAATATAGTTGAGGTTTTTAGAATGAAATGTATTCATGTAGATTTAGATATGTTTCTCATGTGTGGCTTGGAGGCACAGAGTATCTGATGATAGGTTTCATTCTAAACAAACTGGTGCAGTGCCAGTTCGGAGAAGGCCGATTGCTTGGCACGCAGAAGTTTTGCTTGCAGTGAGAACCGCTCTTCCGATCAATCCCACTCCATACTGCACTCCCTTGGGTCCTCAGCAATCTCCCCTCAAAGTGTGAAGTCGATCGGATGACTAGTTCTTGAGATATGCGTAGGACGGTCAGACATTCACACAGACGGACAGAGATTCCTTCCTTTATAGATAGATGATGCTGCTAAAGCGCCACCTATTGTCCAAATGGCACTACATTTGTCATGGTCACTCACACATCATGTCTACTACACGTCCACTAAATGTGGTTGCAAATGCATAAAATGAAATTTTTTTGGAATGCAAGCTCTGCCCACAGCATTTGAGCAAACTTTGAGCGCCAGCTATAGCAAAACCGTATGGAGTATCCAAAATCCAAAAACGTAACTTTTTTCAGCTTGTTCAAGAGATGTTCTGTGCCAAATTTGGTGACGATTGGTCAAAATGTGTAGGAGGAACAACAACAAAGAGATTTGGACACAATTCAAAATGGCAGAAAACCCATTTAGATACAATGGGCGTCAAGACCAATTTTCCCCACTTCCACCCAGTCTCTCTATTCTTATTATCAATGAAACTGTTTTCATGTCTTATGTGTATCACGTATTCCGGTCTATCGCAGCTATTATATGAGCAGGTTGTGTTTTTTATGTCACTCCTGAGGGTGATCCGTCACTGCTCTGACCCATGTTTAAGCTGCAATCACTCTGGGTTCTGCAGTAACCTTTTCTGCAAAGACACTAAATGGCACACGGACACAGCAGCGGACGCCTCATACGGTTCAATGAGGACATCCAGGCATAAGTCAGTGATGAAAGATGTAAGCGCCCTAATAACCCACCAAGATACTGTATCCCCCTGCTGCTATGATTTCTCTTACTAATTGTGTTTTAATGCTGCATAATCAGCTACTGTATATAGGCCACCATTTTGCTTCCTCCCGATGGGGATCAGCCGAGTAAGTGTCAGTCTTTCATTTGTGATCGTCTCCCAAACTTTAAACCAACAATTAGGCCAACACTGTGTGTGTGTGTGTGTGTGTGTGTGTAAACTAATCTGCAGCAGAAAAATGAAAAAGATGATTGGTGCAAAAAGATTTCAGGTGGATGACATGTGACAAAGATTCCCGTTCTAGATTTCTTTCTTTTTTTTTTTTTTTTTTTTTTTTTTTTAAAGGACATCCTGGTTACACGACTTCTATCTGAGCCATGCGGACGTCTCAGTGCATCCCTTTGAAGATTACATTTGACTTGGAGACCATTTCTCCGGGTGAAAATTGAGGCCGTTTATCCGAAAGATGAAAGCAATGGTTGATACTTACACGTCAAAGTGTTGCGAAGATGAGGCGTGACTTTTTTTTTATTTGAGACATTCCTATTATTACAATCCTGTTGGGATATTGATGGATTAAACTTCTTATTCTGCAATCACGTTTGATGATAACTGTGTAGAACATTACAAACTGCACTGTTTTATTGCCATGAACGGTCACATTTGTGTCTTTTTAGCTCTGTATTACTGTGTGCATTTGCCCTTTATTTAATTATCCACTTAATTTTAGTGTTCACTTATTTTATTGCATTCTTTTTACCTTTCTGCACTGACCGTGGATTTCTGATTCTGATTCTATATTTAATTTTCCACACAACATAGTTTGTAAATTCAATCATTTGTCAGTGCACTCTTGTATTTACGATTTTATATTCAAATGAACCTGCAATTTCAGCAGCACAGTACATTTCTCAACTTGTGGAATACAATTGTTAGCCCGCTACCCAGCTAGCTCCCGCAATTTACGCTTACAAGCCAGCTGATTATCTTTAAATGGCCGTTTACCATTCAGTGGCTCGCTGCCTCACTCAACGAGTGACAAGCTGTTGCATTTTCATTTTTAAAATTCAGGAAATAGTCGATCAGTGCATTTCAGTGTATTAAGCAGATTTATTCACAGCCTTTTACTTGCATTTTTAAATGGGTCTTTTTTATATATTCTTGTAATGGATTATATTACTGGGTTCTCTCGTTTTTGTTGATGCTGTAAGCCTTTCATGATAGATAGAAGCCTACCTAGACATAAATCTTAATATTTCTTTCACTGATAATAAAAGAAAATCACAAGATGCATCCCTAATATTAAGTAAAAAACACAAATGCACACGGAAATACAGACAGAGACTCCAAATATCCTATTTAGTTAACGTCATTTTATTTAATAGATGTTTCTGATGTTATTTTAAAATTGCTGTTCATACTAAAGCTTTACAGCCGAAATCATAAAACTGTTTCACAAATGACAAATTACTAAGGACCTCTGCAAGGTGCATGCGTGGACAAGTGGTACAATAAAAAAGGAAAACACTGTATGACAAAGCCTGGGTTCAAAAGTGCAACACATTAAAAATCCATTTTTGTTTCAACATGTAAATACTAAAATGCTGTGTACAAATGTCCCCGTCACTGTCCTGATAATGAGGCGCAGCACACAATGCATGTGCACTCTCATGGTGATGGTGCTTGCTTAATCTTTCAGTTTCACCAGGTGACTCCTCCAAAGATATTAGTGCATCTAAAGAAGCCGAGTACAAGCAAAGAATAGGGCCAGTGCACATTACTGCTACACACATATCCAGAATAACTACAAGGACACCCACGTAAGCACAGTGCACAGACAAGACTGAGCCTTTGCACATAGAAATACAACAGAACATGCGAGTGCACATGCATACCGCTGGTTAAAAATATACAATACTTCTTTCTCCCCGCCACCAGTGCATTGACGTATCTCTCCCTAGCTGGGAAGCAGCAGGAGTCAGTTTTCTCTGGGTGTTAATGAGGAAGGACGGGGTCTATGATTCGAACCCAACAGAGCTGGCCCATCACAGCGCACTTTAATAAAGAGAACGCTGGACTGTGGCAGAGCTCATTTATAATGTCGGCCTGCCACATGTGTTCACAGCGGGGACCAGTGGACAAGCCATAATGAGGGACGGGTTTTTTTTCTCATTCTATACCATTCAAACTGCGTGACCCATCGCTGTAAAAGTGCTGCTTGTGCTGCATTAGAGCGGCAATGTTGAAAATCAATAAGCTGCCATGAAGATGATTTTTTTAGGCATTTAATTCACTGGACTAGAAAAAAAAATGCAAATTCAATAGTTCCTCATTAGAATATCTTAAAAACTCAAATGACTAGATCACGATGCATATCATGACAAACATTATCACTGATGTACTCACAACAAGGCTATGCATTGGTGCTGAGATTTATCTTCTTGGGATGAAATGTAATAACTTTAATCCCTTAGCTTTTTGATCTAGCACCATCATCAGGTCCAAATTTCAGTTTGTCCAACACTTTGTATGTTTATCACCAAAAGCTGCCTCCTCCCAAACAACAGCCTCAGCTGTACTAGTAATATTGTGCTATTTAGTAAATAATAGCATGCCAGTACGCTAATCTAAAGTGGCGAACATGTTAAACATTACTACACACCTCAGAATGTTAGCAATGTCACCGTCATCATGTAAACAGGCTGATTTGAGTACGTAGTATAACCTCACAGCGCTGCTACCATACAACTAAGATGTTAATGATTACATCCCTCTGAAAATAATATGTTTTGTCTTTTGCAGTTCCTTTTAAATAAAACCTTGGACACCAACTACCTGGCTGCGTGATGAAAAGTCACCAAGAGAAAATGCATTACAGAAATCTGACTGAATTAACTGTCACAGCTTTATTATTTTATTTTTTTTTTTTTAATCACATTTTAGTCAAACAGGAGACATACAGTATGTCTCACAACCAGCAGTTAAGGGAGTAGTTTTCTAATAACTTGGGAAAGATGCAATAAAAAAAGAAAAACAAAACAATCTGAGAGCAAACTGCAGTCAGGACTGATGAATGAATGTGAACACAGGAGAAAGAAAATTACAGCAAAGCACGCAGAAGGGTCCGTCATGCTACAGGGAGTGGAAGGAAATTTGTTTCGATCATACTGCCACTGCTTCTATAATCTCCATACGAGTTGTGTTCAGGAGCCCTAGTTCACATGGACCCTGTTAAAAAAGAAAGAACAAGAAAAGCCAACAAAGTGCACTAATCTACAATAGTTTGTAAAATGAAGTGCAGGCACGATCAAACCTAAAATAGCTACAATTTTAGGCAATAAGACAAGATGCACCTCCGATTCAGGCAGAATGTTGGCACCTGCAAAACTAAACTTGAGCACTTCATAAATGAGCCATACAGGAAGAGTTGGCAATCAGAAGGAGTACTTGGAAGCTTTCCTGAGACAACATCTGTGATCAAGAAATAAGTGAGCTCTATAGGAGTCGGAATCAAAACAATAGCTGCAATCACAGACCAAGTGCATCAGCCAGTAATGATGCAGCACGGCGAGCAGAACATGCACTCTGACATGAAAGCTGAGACGACAGCCATGTGTGCAGCTTCTGCCTCAGACAGCTTCTCTCTTGCAGTCTTCATGTTATTAGCTTCCTGACAAGCACACACAGGGAGAAGGGGAAACAGAGCTTCAGCAAGGGGTCTTAATCGGTTTTCTAGCGTGATAAGAGCAAAGGCTTCATAAAAGCCAGAGCTACAAATGGTTTTATAGATGGAGTAACTGGACAGAGGTAAAGTCAGATTTCCAGTTGGTGATTATCAGGAGAGTACGAGCCATCTGCTACTAACGTTAGCCAAGAGATGTATAAAGTCGTGCCTGATCCTATCCAACTCTATTACTTTATAAAGCATTTTCAGTTCTGATTGTATCACAGATGGACGGAGAATGTTGCTTTATGTACAGTGACATTTATTTTGAAGTCTTAAACGATCAGCATTTTATAATAAGTACGTTTGTACCACAGTAACCTCTCGTCATTCAGCGCAGTATCATATATGCATTTACAGTGAACACGTAACATATGCAGACCGTTCGGAGCGGCTGCTGCAACACTTATCAATAAAACTGGCTCAACGTCGAGTTTAGTCTTTAATTTAGCAAAAACCTTAGGCAACAAGCATTCTTCTCAAATGTAAGGATTTGCTTTTAATGATCGTCATGTATGTTAGCAAACTGAATATCTGGGTTTTAGACTGTTGGTCACATAAAACAAGCCATTTGAATAAAGGCAGATTAATCATTAATGACAATAATCATTAGTTGCAGCCACTGAGGGATCACGAGTCATTGCACAAATCCAGTGGGAATGTCATAAACCTCATTGGCCGAAAAGGGAAAGAAAATCAAGGTGAAAAAGGGATTTTAGTATGCATGCATTTTTAAGAATAATTTAATTTTCCAGAGCAAATATATTCAATATACCCAATACACTATATAATGTTACAGTTTGCAAGTGGAACACAAGGTCTGCCTTCACCTGAGTACATACCCACACAGCAACAGTTTCTTTGAATGCATTTCTAATCCTGGAGCCAGGTCAGAAGATCGCAGTTGCACCATTACAAAGGCTGGGTCAATATGTACTGTATGAAGCTCTTTTCCTCCTTTCTCCCTCTCTCACACACTCCAACACACTTCCTCTATATCTCTTTCTCCCTCCCTCCCTCTCTCTTACTCGCCCTCACATCGCCGACAGCCTCGGGCGTCCTGCCTTCACCACTCGGCACGGACACCTCAGCAGCCATATGCCATTAGGGAAGAGCCCACAGCAGCAATACTCATAAATATTGACTTGGTTTCAACATATCCCTCAGGAAGTGTTTGAAACAGCAGGTACTGCATTAGCACACCAACAGCAAACACAACCCACAGTCAATAGACAAGCCGCTGCTAAGCTAACTGTCACCGTTCCTTCTTGCAGAAAGAACACGAGGCGCTGCAGCAGGCCTGCGGGATCCGAGCTGTTGTTACGGAAAATATTTAATTAGCAGCTGCAATAAAAGTCTTCCCGGCGGACGATCACTTTCAACACGTGGATTTCTTTAGAGCTACGGTGTTTTCGGTCTTTCACCAGTAAATGAATTGCTGTGACACCTAGAGAAATTGGGTTTACGGTACCAACCCTGCTTCTCCTGAGCTGTAGTTTAATGCCATCAAATGAAACACACCGGCACTTGAACACATCCAATTCAGTGGACGAATTCTCTTCCCCCTATAGGTATGGTTAATTAAAAGTGTTTTCTCCCCGTGGCCCTCTTTTAATCTGCCAGGGACGTCTCTTGATTTAGACTTGTTAATCAATCTTATTTGGGTGTTAACTAATTACATTCTCCAATTCCAGTAGATCAGAAACGGTGAATAATTCGAGGCAAAAGCTGATTTCCTGAAGGTTAGGAGCATTACGCCATTTACTAATGAGAGAAACTGATTCGTTACGTCCAGGAGTCGATGCGTGGACTGCAACACGTGAACAAGGGGTCGCCGGTGACTCCTGCATTTCAAAAAGACTCGACTATTGTTGTGCATCAGTGACTGTTAATAGTGAACACAACAGCTGCACACACAGCTTGCACATGCTCAAAGTTTCCGTGTTTTCCCGACCACCACGCTCAGAGGAAATCTGTGTTTTCAAGTCAATCCAACACATTTATATATAGTGACTATCCTGAATGTTTGCGTTGATTAATCTTCTTACATTTTTTTAACATTGAAGTCTAAAGCGTTTTCACAGCATACTGTAAGACCTTCACTTTGTCCCTCACCTGTCCATCACTCGTTATTTGTATAAAGTTGAACTCTGCTCAACTTTTTAAGTGTTGCCAAGTCACTGATCTCTCTCCACTAGCTGCCACGTCACACTCCGTCGCTCCTCGTCTCCCTGCACAAATGAATGAGAGCCTGTCGCTTTGTCTCGTGAGTCATGATGTCTCTGCTGGTGTAAGCACCGAGCACACACACTTACAAACACTAAATTAAACTCTGGAAATTTGGGGTGCAAGCTTTGTCAAAACGTGAAGGAGTGGAAAATAAATGAAAATAAAAAAAGACTGCTCGATAGATCATAAAAATGTCCAGATCTTGTGGTGGTGTGGCTCTAGGGAACCGCAGTTTGACAAGTTAATTAAATCCTTGCAATTGACCATTAGAAAAGTATTACACATTGAGCCACAGAGTACATTCTGGACTTTTTTTATTTCATTTTTTTTTAAGAATCTCCCTAAAACATTATGCCAGCAACCCAAAAAAACATTTGTTTTAGCAAAGCAGCCAACAGGACTGGCATCGAAGTGACAGTTTAGCTATTAGTGTTTGTTCCATTCAGATGATTTGGGTGATACGCAGAAAGTTGGGCATTTCCTCCCACTGTAAGTCACATCGTAATGATTTTTGGTGTAGATGACGGATCACAAAAACATTTAAAAAAAACATAATGTTGTCAAGGAACAACCAGCACACTTGAAAAAGTGCTTTATTATGAGGGGGGGGGGGTGAATCTCCCTCTTTAGAGTCAGCTAAAGTAAATGTTTAATTGTGTTGGAGCGTGGCGAGTGTACGGAGACTCGCAAAGAGGGCGACAGCTGGAATCTACACTGGCAGGCAGGGGCGCCACACTGATGTAGTACTGAATTCAAATAACAAGGACTATCATTTATTGATTCTTTTATATAATTTTTTTATTTATTATTCAGGAATCATCCGACTTCTGTGTGTTCTCAGTCTTGCAGCAACAGCAGGCTTTGTGTGTTTTGTACATTCCCTTATTAATAAATCATCCAAATGGCAGTTGAGCATTGCCTATTAAACACTTGCCTCCTCTCTGTAGTGATATTCTAAGCACATACCACATGGTGCAGAGAGCAGCTTAGGGCCTTCAAGGATTCCCACTGCTCAGAAAACAGTAAATAATACATCTTATTGGATTTCAGGGAAGAGCTTCACACTTTGCAGAAAAAAAAATAATAAATTAATTCAAATATATGTGGCGCAACAGGCCATGGCAGGGACACAAAGGGATAAAATAAACGGTAAAAATGGTATCAGTGGAGCTTCCTGTTGTCATTACCAGCAGAGATAACTGTGCTGTCCTCTTGAGCCTAATACATAATGTTGTTGTTCCTCCTCTTCTGAGCAGTTTCAGCTGCTGCATAATTGAATGTGAAAACAGAATATTATCCCGTCTGCGGGAACAGAATTGGAAAAACATCAGAAAGCCGGGAGATGGATGGAATAACATTTTGGGCCAGGCTCTGTTGTTGTTCTTTTTATCTGACCACATCACTAAGCAAATGTAACCCGGAGATCCAGAGCGCTGACGCATGACGACATCCTCCGCCGTCTCTCCCATCCCGAGAACTGTCCCGATTTATTGTCATTCCCTGAATACCAGGACTCCGACGGGTATTCACTCCTCACCCCCGGTGGAGGGGCAACAGCATTGTTTGTGTCTCCGACTCCAAATTATGTCCCAGAATGACTCTCCGGCGTCGCTTTAGGAGTTCTCATTATTTGATTTTCTAACTTGGGGGAAGAGAGACGGCGAGGGGGAGGCTGGGACTGGGGAGACAAGCGCTAAACTCGCCGACCTCATCCAAGTGCTTTGATTGCACAGGCTGGTCGTCTCGACTGCAGTCGCTCCGGTTGTTGTGTGTTTTGATTTAATATCAAAAGGAAATCCATGAAACTGGGATCCTTTGAACCCTTCTACTGTGCGTGGAAGGCCTACATCCTCCTCCACTATATTTGGGTGTTCAGTACTGAATAGAGCAGTTAATTTCAGTGATTAAGTAAATTTCTGTGTATTGTGTCATTAACTTTACTCGGTAAAAATGCAGAAATTCTAAAATAGTTTATCGCATGTCAGCCCTTACTAGACTGCATGCTGCTATTTCAGTATTATTTAGTACTGAATTGTCAACACTGAAGTGTGCTTAGAATGACATTAAAAGTCTTATAAATTCTCTAAATGTATTTTTCATTTTCCTGTGGAGCCCTGGAAGATCCCTGGACATCCATGGACCTCGGTTTGAGAGCCTCGGAGCACTCTAGAAGTCTCCTCCCCGACTGCAAGGATAGTAATTAAACATCTCCGAGCCAGATGGTCATGAATTTTTAACCCTTCTCCTGGTAAAGATTAGTGTTCTACTTGATTTATTAGCATTGGAAAACACACGTTAGGCGTTTATATAAAATAGCAAGTAGCCTCGGAAATAAAAAATACAAATCTGTGTGTTTTTTTAAATTTTATTTCTTTACTTTTTGCCGTTTTAATTGAAGATATCCTTCATGTGAAAAGCTGCTGTGACACCCAGCCTTGTTGGCTGCATGCTAAAATTGCATCTTGCACATTTTCGAAGTTAATTCAATATTTTACTAGCAACAATATTGCTTGGGAGAGTCATTTGTGTTAGTTAAATACTGATTTCATTACTCAAAGCAATACTTTTCTAAAGAAACAGGAAGCATTTGGAAAGTAAGACTACATTTCTCTTTAACAACTTGGAGTGTGATGAAGAGAAATGTATTTTTCTGTCTATGTAATGTGACAGTTGATAACAGTCTGACAAGAGCAGGGAGAAGGAAGGTTTGGTCAGTTAAGGATTCATTGGAGAACTTAGTTTTATCTGTTTTGGTTGTAAACAAGCAGCAAACTCCGAGACTGAAAAGTGAAGCCAATGCAGAAGTGCCTTAAACATGCATTATTTGTGATGGTCTATGAGAAAAATGACCTTCTTTCTCACTTGATTTATCAGCTCAGTAAACATTACACACAAGTGTACGGTCTCAATCGCTAGTTTAAGTCTTCTTCAACACAGCATGATGTTCTTTTTTTTTTTTATAAATGATGGTCCCATTTAGAGTGAAATAGACCACATGTCAGACCTTGTGATTGACAGCTCCCTACTATTCGGTTTGAGTGCTGTCCATGTTTCCTCTTTAACTCTTTCAGTGTTTTATCAGTTTGTGAAAGTTAATTGTAACAACACCAAGATGGAAATCGGCCAAAAACCAGGCAGAGCTACACTGGAGGCAGAAATAAAATCGGCTGAATTAAATCTCAGTCATCAAAAAAAAGGTTTGGGAAAGTTAATCTAGCAAAGCCGGAAAGGCAACAAAGAAATCATCTGCTTGTCATGGTTTTGGAGTTTCAGCCTAACTAGCTTATCTGCACGACATTAGTACAAGTACATATATCCACAAGATACAATACAGCTCAGTGTACATGGAACATAGTGACCGATAGTTCAAAAGTTTGGGAAGGTGAATGGAAATCTCAACTCTAAGAGGTGTGCTTTTGATCGACAGAAGCCCATTCATTATTCAGAGTGTGATTTCTGCTTTAAATTAAAACACATTATATATTATAATTGGAATATGAAAGCGCTCTAGAAATGCATTACTGTAGAACGACTCAAAGGCAGTGGGAGTGAGCTTTGTCTGCTCCATACTTTTCACGCTTATTTTGTCCATTAACACATTTATGACTCATTGATGGGTGCATGATTTATTTATTTATTTATTTATTTTTTAAATTTATTTATTTTTTAAGTATAATGAAATGACTCCAATATATGTGACATGACTTGACCTCAATTATGCCACATTTCCCGCCGTCAATAGTTGTGTCTGCATATGTGGAGTACTCAACTTTCCATGTGAATTATGTGGAAGGTCAGATCGTTGTCTGTGGGCAGAGTACGCAGACAAAAAGGATAAGTAGCTGCCACATCTTTCTGAGGTACGTCTGTACTAGCAGCCTGCATGTAAACTCTTTAATACCACTTTACTCTCTCCGTGGAGCCGTTTTTTTTTTTTTTTTTTTCCTTAAAAACAGCCAACCATGGCGCTAACAAGCCTTTAAAAGAACATTATGAATTATAATTTGAGAACATTATGTGCTAATTTCTCCAGGGGTAATTCTACTAGCCAGGCTCTGTGTGAGGCCTTTTTCATTGCCTCTCCTACCCACACGCACAAAGTCACAACAGAGGGAAATCATAACATTTCTCAATGTGCTGCTGCGGCCTATATTTTCACGCTGCGGTGACGGGGAGCTCAGCGGACCATGCTGGCAAGTATGAATCATTCCAGTCATTTTTAGTCTTAAGCATTATTCCAACAAGGAAGACACTTATTACCACAGATCCCCTGACACCTGCCTGCCCTGCATGGACATTATTCCATGAATGTGGCTCTGAAGCTGCACACACTCACTTAGTCACATAGACACAGTATATACACAACCTGTGAGAGTTGGCAGGACACAGGGGAACACACACACACACACACATATCCACACTCGTATTCTCATATCCACCAACATTACAAAGCCATACCCACCGCAGCTCGCCATGGGAGGGTGATGTATATATTCACAGCCCTTAGAATGGATCAGTCATGGAGAAACGCTGCACCAAGTGTCGAGGCAGTAAAGCTAAATTACTTCAAACAGAGCTGCTTTCCCACTGCTGACTGCTTCCCCAACATCAGATACTCCACATTTGCTACCAGTTGAATGCAAGCCAAGTTCGCTTGAACCTGGACCGAGGGGGTACCAAAAAAAAAAAAAAGTACCAGGTACTTTAATCAGCTTTTACTAATGGAAAACCAAAAAAAAGAGCGAGTCGAGTAGAGCAGTGTTGTGTCATGCAGTGAAAATGTAGGATAAGGGATTAGCAGCACCAGTATCATCTGTTATTTTTTCAGACTCTCTCTTCAGAGCCACAGAAGACATTATACGACTTGTTGTGTGTTACGCCTCGTGAAGAAATACACGAGCGCTGAACGTTGAAATTTGCGGAGTGCCCTTTTAAAACGACATGCACTCTGTTGATTCAGTGATGAAGTAAAAACATATGTGAAAGCATTAGTTCACCAAGTGCAGTGAATGCATCTCTGTTGAAGGGGCCTCGAGCAAACCAGGAAACCCTTTGCTGCCGGTAAAGGTGCTCAGGTCTTGGAGGCCCACAGTTCATTGCTATTTTCATTTAGACTTTGCCTGGAGCTTTAATTCAAGCAATTAAATCCCTGCCTCCATGAACCATTTGGATCATGTTTGCCTGCCATGCTGCTTGAACTCCCAGCCACAGCAAAGTACTACATGGATACAGGCAGGGTGGCCTATACAGTCTGTTGTTTGAAGGTCTTTTTGCTTCTGTGTGTGAGTCATAATGTGGTTAAACAGTGTTTGTCACAAGGGCTATTAAACTCAGCAAGGAACCGTTATGTTTCCGTGAGACATTCCTTTCGCTTTCTGTACATTCATGGAGATCAATGATTAAAGTCTCATCCTGATTGATGAGAAAAATAAAGTGTTGAATTGAGATTGAATGTGTATAAACAGCACAGGCGTCTTTTAACCTGAATACCAGTAAACAGGTATTCACAAGTGAAGAATACAGAGAATACTGTATGGTATGTTCTGTAAGCCTAAGTCTCTGTGTGTTGCCTTGAATCAAACAATAAGTATGATCTTCTGACAGTTTATAGTTCAAATTTTTGTAATTTTTTGAAAATCAAACATTTTTTAAATTAAGGTCATATTTTTGAAAATCAGTGTTTTTGAAAGTTGAGGTCTTTTTTCAAAATCAAGGTTTTTTTGAAAATTTTGATATTTTTTTCGAAATTGAAGGTTTTTTTGAAAATTGAAGCCATTTTTCAATAACCGAAAGTTTTTATGAAAATTGTGATAATTTTTTGAAAATCAAATATTTTCTTGAAGGTTGAAATTTTTTTTCAAAATTGAAGGATTTTTTTGAAAAATTAAGGTAATTTTTACGATAATCGAAGGATTTCTTTATATTGTGGTCATTTTTTGAAAATTAAGGTCATTTTTTCGAAAATCAAATTTTGAAAATTGGGTTCATTTTTGGAAATTAAGGTCATTTCTTCAAAGATCATAGGTTTTTTTGAAAATAAAATATTTTCTTGGAAGTTGAAGAATTTTTTAGAACTTTAAGTCATTTTTTCAAAATCGAAAGATTTTTTAAAATTAAGGTAATATTTTTCAAAATTAAGTTTTTATGAAAATTGGTCATTTTTTGAAAATGAAATATTTTCTTGAAGGTTAAGGTCTTTTTTCAATAATTAAAGGTTTTTTGAAAATTGTGGTCATTTTTTCAAAATCTAAAGTTTTTAAAAAATTGAAAGAAGTTTCTTTTTTTAAATGGAAGATTTGACAATTAGGTAATTTTTTGAAAATTGAAGGATTTTTTCGATAAGCGAAGGTTTTTATGAAAGTTGAGGTAATTTTTTCAAAATCGAAGGTGAAGATTTTTGAAAATGTTTGTAATTTTTTGAAAATCAAACATTTTGAAAATTGGGTTAATTTTTCAAAATCTAAGGTAATTTTTCCGATAATCGTAGGTTTTTTTTTTTTTTTTTTTTAAATTGTGGTCATTCTTTCAAAATTGTAGGTTTTTTGAAAATTTTGGTCATATTTTGAAAATCAATTATGTTCTTGAAAGTTTAAGAATGTTTAGGTCATTCTTTTGAAAATCTAAGTTTTTCTTGAAGGTTGAGATTTTTTGGAAAATTAAGGTAATTTTTTGATAATCAAAGGTTTTTATGAAAATGGTAATTTTTTGAAAATCAAACATTTTCTTGAAAGTTGAAGATTTTTTTGAAACTTTAGGTCAGGAGTCTTCAATGTTTTCTGAGACCAAGGACCCCCCAATTGATGGAGAGATGGAGCAGGGACCCCCTACTATATATATATATGGTATAAAATTGTGTTTTATATGAAACTGGGCCTAGTGCCATGTATAAACATAGCTACCCTGTTATTGTGCATTCAATTCTAAGCTATTCAATTAATACACAGAGACAAATTTGTGGGGGGAAAAAATTGGATGGAAATTTAATATAATTTTTTTAAATGTAAAAAAAATTGTCTAATCAACCAAAAATTTCGCAACCCCCTGCAGTACTTCTGTGGACCCTCTAGGGATCGCGGACCCCCTGTTGAAGACCTCTGGTCTAGACCCTACCTCACTTCCTGCAACCTGACCTCACTTTTCACATGTAATTGATTATATTAAATATAATAATTAATAACTGTTTTTCATTATTATGAATTCCTTCGGATAGCCATGTTAATGTATTTTTGAGCTAATGCACCTACTTCATTGTAGTGCCAGTTATTATCAGAAATCCTTTTAGTCCCACAGCGGGGAAATGTACATGGTCACAGCAGAAAGGTAAAAAGAAAGGAACAAAATAAGTGGACAATAAAAAGTGGAGAATTAAATATAGGGAAAATGCACACAGTAATACAAAACTAAACTATAACAATAGCAACAATAAAAATAACAAATAAGTAAAATGAAGAAATATTGCACAGAGCAGTATAATTGAATGAATTGCGTGTGTGGTGGTCTACCAGGGGCCGTGGTGATTGTACAGTCTGACTGCTGCAGGAAGGAAGGACCTGCGGTATCTCTCCATGTGACACCGCGGGTGAAGCAGCCTGTCACTGATGGAGCTGCTCAGTGCTGACAGAGTGTCCTGGAGGGGGTGGGACATGTTGTCCAACAGGGACGACAGCTTGGCCATCATTCTCCTGTTTCCCACCACCTCCACAGTGTCCAGAGGGCTCCCCAGGACAGAGCTGGCCTTCTTTACCAGTTTGTTAAGTCTCTTCCTGTCAGCAGCAGAGATGCCCCAGCAGACCACTCCATAAAAGATGGCTGAAGCCACCACAGAGTCAAAAAAGGTCCTCAGGAGTGCCTCCTGCACTCCAAACGACCTCAGTCTCCTCAGCAGATAGAGTCGGCTCTGTCCTTTCTTATACAGAGCCGTTGAATTGTCTAACCAGTCCAGTTTATTGTTCAGATGAACACCCAGATACTTGCAAGATTTTACAATCTCAATGTCCGTTCCCTGGATGTTCACTGGTGAGGGTGGAGAGTGTTTGCGCCTTATGAAGTCCACCACCAGCTCCTTGGTCTTCCCTGAGTTGAGCTGGAGGTGGTTCTTCTTGCACCAGAGAGAAAATCCTGAGTAAGTTCCCTGTACTCCTTGTCGTCCCCATCAGAGATGAGGCTGACGATAGCAGAGTCGTCGGAGAACTTCTGCAGGTGACATTTTACTGTGTTGTGGGTGAAGTCTGCAGTGTAGAGGATGAAGAGGAACGGCGCCAGAACCGTTCCCTGGGGGGCCTCCGTGCTGCAGACAATCGTGTCCGAATGACACTCCCGGGTCCTCACGTACTGTGGACGGTTGGTGAGGTAGTCCAGGACGGGCTGGATGGTGTTAGAGACGGATCTCTGCATCCACCCCAATACCAGGCTGATAGGCGAACTGCAGCGGGTCCATTGATGGTCTCACAAGGGGCCGAAGATATCCAAGGACCAACCTCTCCAGGGTCTTCATCAACCCATATTTATGATTTTATGAACATTAATAGTTTTATAATATAAATTATCATTAATATTTGTTAATAACCAGACTTGCTAACAACCAGAACCCGATACATAATGGTGACACTGGTGTGAGTTGGACCAGTCTTCCTACAAAGGTCAAATTCAAAAATTCACCAAAATTACACCATGAAAATAATTGTAAATTTGCTTAATGTGTCACTTCAGCTGATGTGCAGTGTAGGGCAGAGGTGTTCAAACTGTAGGGCACGGGGGGAGGGACGTAAAGCAAAGATACTGTAAACGTTGAAAGAAACAAGTTGAACTGCGAGTTAGTTATTGTTTCATCCACCTATTTATTAACACCATCAGCACTTGGAGTCACACCAGTTTGCTCATTAAGGCACTTTAAAACTCTTAGCGTGTGATCGGAGCAATTTGTGTCAAAATCTTACTCCTTCTTGGAGTCATAACTCTGTCAAATCTGAATATACAGACATAAAACACACATTTTTTTTGATTCAGTACGACCTATGCCGTGTGAAAACATCATTATTTCTCTGAATAAATGCACTTAGAAATAGTGGGAGGAAAAACAAGAAACAGGAACTGCTAACAGGCAATTCAAGTGCTTTTAATGGTGCCGATTTGCTAAAACGTGAACATTGACAGGGAAGTTTGACGGGCGCAGTTATCTTGATTTTATGTGAAATGATTAGGAGGAGTGTCAAACTTATAAAACCCCTGGGGCCAGATGCTTAAAACTCTAAAAAGGCAATAATATTTCAGTCTGTGTCAATCAGCTTTTAATGGTTTTTCTACCCACAGACAGTCAAAAAAAAATTTTTATAAAAAAATGCCAAAAATTTAAATAAAGAAATCAATGAATGCAACGAGTAGTAATCAACCATATCCAGACCTAATCGCACTGTAGCCGTTTTTCACAGATATTGCAGAAATATTTGGGAAATTATTCAATATCGTTTTCTTTGGCGAGTGGGTGGAAAATATAAAAGCTGCGGTGAAATGCTTTGGACAGGAATGAACCAAAGGCTGTTACACAACATTTGCTGTGTACATCTACCGACGCCTCTGGACACATCTTCAGTGATGTTCCCATCAAAGCATTTTACAGAATTAGCTTACCAACCTTTCTTCAGCTCTTTAAGATAATATATTTGCCTATGATAACCAATATGTTTGCAATAATAGCCATCTGTTCCGAAGCAAACGTCAACACCCTGCTGTTCCTGCAGAGATAATTGATTTAAACGTGACTTATCTTGGAACGCAATACTAGTTGCCGTCTGCAAAAACTGTGGAAGCTCTTTTTTTTTTTCTCGCCCCCAAGAAACAATGAAACTTTTTTTTCTCTGTGAACAAAAGAAGCTGCACAGTTTGCAGCGACCGATAATGCAGACTAATGCACACGGCTTTTGATTTCGGCTTGCCTGTCTGTCAGTGGGATAGCTGGTGGAAACTGAATCCTACGAGCAGCACAGAGATACGCTAGATTTGAAACATATATCCCATGATGTGCTTTATACATCGAGCAACCTCTGGTGCATCTTTATGCTTTTGATATGGTGCGGAGTTGATACAGCGCCCAATCCTCCCTTTCATCAGCACTGATCAGCTATTCCAGTAAAAAATACAAACAATAAAACACCCGTCAATTTCCTCTCTTTTTAATCTCTTGCTGCGACTCATCAAACCCTACACTAAAAATAAAACAAATCACAAAAAGTTTCAATACCGTTTTTTTTGCTTTGTCAAATCATTTCTATATTAAGGCTTTTTTTTCACAATGCCCATGGGTTCTATTCGAACAGGGCCACTACAGTGCGAGTAGAGGATTAGAATATAATCTCCGACTCCTTGCAACTTCGGTGCAGTGCTATCATTTCCACACGCACAGGAAAGGGCTTTTTTTCTGTTGGTGGCGGGCCAAATCCATTGTGTTTCCATTTTTCAACCTCTCCTGCTGCCCTTATCCAATTCAGGGCTTATGATTGTAATACTAAAACAGAGCGAGTTGTCAAACCAGAAACAGCAATGATGAATGCACCGCTGCTCTGAGTGCTTGTTTGTTTTGGGGTAGCGTGGGGGTGAGGGGGGGGGGGGGGGGGTAGAATTGAATTTTATGCTTAGTTGTTAAGGTGCATTTTCTTGACCGCGGCTGCTCTGCTGTACTCTAGCAGGCAGCATAGATTAAATGGAATAGTTCTGTTATCTGGATAAAAAGGGAAGAAGCACGAGGACGATAGTGGGCAAGGGAAAATAATGAGTTCTTTCATCTCGGCAGTGAGGGCGTCTTTCAGACTTCCCAGGGAGATGTACACAGCTTAAGGAAACGTTTAATTAGAAAATGTCAACCTTGTGTCTGCGTGCTGTGTGCGCGGAATAATAACATTTATGATGTGAATATGACAGCACATTTCCTTTCAGCTGCTTTCACAACTCAAAGACATGCAATCAATTGATTCTGAAGAGGGAGAGAAAAATATTAGCCGCCTACGTTACTGCCACCGCTCTGACGACGACAAGGAGGGTGGATGGCGCTGTATTTTAAATGCATTTTTATATTGTATCAGACAAGAAGATAGTCCCTGCACCAAAAAATCCTCCCCGTCCATGCGCGTGTGGGTGAGACAGGTATCTGGTGTGAAAGTTGCAGAAGGTAAACAAGACCGGTCAGAAGCCGTTCGTCATAATGACTCATGGGGAGGATCTTTGAAGAGCTGTGGTTTAAAACAGCGTCCGCGTCGGAAAAATGTTAATACCCGACATTCATCATCCCTCATGTCTTAAAAAATAAAAGGATCCACTGCTGAACAAATCTGTAACAGTTCCATAGTGAAACAAAAGAAACTTTCCCTTAAAACTAAGAAAATATCTGCAAAAATAAAGTTAATATGGGAACATTTGTGAGGCCCTCTGCCCCCCAGCGCTCCCCCTCATTAAGACACAAATGGTTCAGTCTGCACCTGCACTACAGTTTGATCCAACCTAACCTTGACTAATTGTGCTGACTGCTGGCAGGCTAGATGCTTTTTCCTCAACATCAAAGCTAAATCTGGAAACCCAAATAAAGCCAGAATGAAAGGGGAGAAATAAAACACGAGGGAACAGCTCATGACATATTTTTGTCAGCAGAAAGGTAAGCTCGCTAATGTTTCTGGACTCCTGTAAGCGAATACAAGAGCGGTGGAAAGTAACTAAGTACAAACTCAAGTACAATTTTCATGTGCTTCACTTAAATATTTCATCTTTACTTCTACGCTACTAAATTTCAGAGGCAAATATTGTACTTTTACTGCACTTACATTTATTTGAGGACTTAAATTCAGATTATTAATACAATATGTAAATAAACTAATACATTATGATGTATTATTATAAGTTAAACTACCCAGCGGTACGTAAAATAATCACCACTTTTAAAGTGATGAACACATTAATGCATCAATTTTAATTACAATAATACAATATATAACATTATGAAATGGACCATTTTGTAAAAATAATAAGTTTGGTACTTTGTTTTGATACAAATACGTTTATTTAAGTTGAACTTTGACTGCAGGACTTTTACTTGTAGTATTTGTACTTTTTTAATAAAGCAGATGATCCGAGTTCTTCCACAATCGGCTGTTTGCAAGATACACAACCAAGCGCTACATAAGCCTGTGTACATTACTGACTCCACATAACACAAAGAATTAATACAAATGATGTGTGTGTGGTCAAAAGACTGGAGAGTTCAGGCGCTGAACTTATACAAGCGCAGAAATAACAGAAATGTGTGACGAATGTGTCGATTACTATTTACATACTGTAAAAACACAGGTTTTGGTATCGTCTCCTGCAAATAAAATGTCTTATTCTTCTGGCTTCTCAGAGTCCCAGAGGGCCAAACACTCAGGTAAAGTTGACCTATTAAAATGTTTTTACGTGAGGAGAAGTTTACAAAAGGCCCAGCTGCTGCCTTGAACATAGTACATGATGATATGGGCTTGTTTCCCCTCTCTTAGTAGCCTTCCGGCCTCTCAGTGTGGTAACTGTATTTGCCTTCAGATCCACGAGGGCTTTAAAACGGTCACACGGGTAAATGCTGCTTCCTTCATCCGCCTCATTAATCCTCGCTAAAACACACATAGATCACAATTAATGGGAGTCGCCTCGGATCTCTCCGAATCCCTTTTAATCCACTTAGCCGCGGTGAGTCCACAAGAACCTGTCCCTCTCAGAAACACTCTTTAATTTAGTCTGGCTTAATCTAGTCTCTTACAAGTTAAAGGCCTCTGAGGAACCTTTAGGGGTTCATTAGAGGGCAATGTCCGCCAACATATGGAGGGATTTAAATTAAGCACTTTTTTTTTTTAGGGTTAGACACTCGAAGCTTTTCAACTCACATCTGGAAAACGCTTTTCTTTGGCAGCATACCAAAAGTCCAAGAAGAATATCGATACAGGGATGGATTTAGCCTGGCTTAGTTAGTGCTGAAAGTTAAAGCTAATTGAATAGTTTACAGACTGAAAATAGCTAATTATTTTTGATGATTTAATCAAGTAATTTTTTTTAAATGGTGACTGGGTTCCAGGGTTTCAAATGTCAAGATTTGCTGTTTTTGTCTTCTTTAAATAAATGTAAACTGACAGGGCCCCAGAAGATATTTTGATGAGGTTTTTGCCATTTTTCACTATTCTTTTAGACCAAATGATTGACCAATTAAAAGAGAAACAGGAGAAGAAACTTGCAACATTAAAAGCAGGTGAGTGTTTCTCAAAATGTTGAAGTGGTCCTTTTAGGATCTTTGATGACTCCCCGATGAACTCCAGTTTTGTAAAGTGTGATGTTGCCAGACGCAGCCTGCTCCACTGGCCTCTAAAACCAAGTTAAACATGGAGACAGTGTGAGGTTATTTATTGCCTCCATAAAAGCTGGTGAGTGCGAAAGAGAAGAAGGGTGGAAGATGGAGGGCAGGGCGAGAGAGCGAGCAGCTGCAGGCTCGGCTTTCTGAGAGGCTGTAGTTTGTTATCAGAAGAGGATCAAGCGTCACACAAATCAAAGCAGGAAGCTACATAGGAGGGATGGATTCCCCAATGCACACATGCAGCACAAAAACAGTCACATGTAAGTGAAGAGTAAGAGGAGGCCGTCTGAAAAGGTTTTACTTGCAGATAAGCACACATAATCACACAGACACACACCTACAGACAGCCATGATGCAGACTCGCATACACTGTCAGTATGTGACTCACACTGTACTAACATTTTCACACGTTCTCATTATGCCTCAGCCACGAGCACAAGAATACACATTCATACGTGATGGCACAGTCAAACAAGCACGCACAGATAACCACGAAACACACACTTGTGCATGTACAGAGACAAACACAACAACCCCTGTCGTACAAACAATTTCCCACTCTGCCGCAGCCAATTTCGTGGCAAAAAAACCCCACAAGTCCCTGTTCAGGAGCTGATAGTGAGTGGATGGTGGCTTCCAACAGCCTGAAGATGAGAAAGTTCAGCTGAGGTTATTGGATTAGTCCCTCTTCTCTTTGTAGTGTTGCGTCCTTAACTTATAGGGCGCAGTGCTGGATGGATCACGCTCTCTATAAAGGGGACGACGGGGCTACAGGTTAGCGTCGATGTAGACTTTAGCTCGTTATATCCTGAAAGCTCCTGGTTGGTCTGCAAGTCTGGCAGGAGGACAAACGTTTTGTCACTTCGGCATGAGCGGGAGGGAGGCGGATATTACACATGCTTAAAAAGGCTCCATTCACAACAACATTCGCACTTTAAAATGAATTAGGAAGCTGCGTTTTTCATTATGACATCACTGCGTTGGCACATGCAACCATTGGATGCATTATAAGAAGTGCATGTTAGAATCCAAGATGGCAGACATTCAGTTCAATCACTCAAGAGTTCCAGGCAAAAAAGTTTTGTTTTTCGCGAATTTGTGTGAGTCTACTTAACGTTAGAGTTTCAATTGAGTTACATTATGATGTGTTCAAGCTCCATTCAGTAAAAAAAAGAAATAAATTGTATTTGCTAAATTAGAATGTGATGTGTTCAAATGTAATATTGTAAAATTAGTTTTTTGCCAAGAAACTTCAATAAATCCAGTTGTTTGAAGGAAATATTTGCACAGCAATATAAAATAGACATTAGAGTGAAGCAGATAATAATACATAAAACTTCTAATGCCAAGATTTGTTTTAATTTCATTCAAAGCAAATATTCAAATAAAAATACATTGATTTCCTAATCATTTGAATTGTGTGTTAATAGGCAAATAACCACTATAGATGACAAAGTATAAGGATAACAATGCGTTTAAAAGCTTATCAGATGCCAAAGTCAGTTTGTGATACTGGTGTAAATACACTGTTCTCGTTACAAGGTTATCTACCAGCATTGTGCATTTGCATGTATTCGAGCGGTGCCTTCCGGAGGAGGTCGAGTAGTTTTGCCGGTTTTATTTTGTGACCAAAAGCTACGTTTCTCCAGAAAATATTATAATAAAACGTCCCCTGAACCTACAGCGAAATGGTTTCAGTTAGGACAAATAATATATGCGATTATTGTTCGCTGAAGCTCCATTACCAGTAGGTGGACTGATTAGAACAGACCCCTGCCTTGCACAATATCCAAGCAGAGCTTTATCACACAATGCAGAGAGAACTCCAACAGCCAAAACAAAATAGCTGTTGTCAGGTATGTCCCGTTCAGAAAGATAAGATAAAGTTGTTTAGTGCCAAGAGTCTGCACTCACGCAGGCCGTCTGACTTTTAACTTGACAATTTGTCACAGCTCATAACAGTTTCCAGCGTAGAGCAACAGTTCAATATCACCCAAGACGTGCACTGAGTGAAACACTGTAGTGATCGTGTGCTAATGATGCGGCTCACACTGAAGCTTACACACACGCGCACGTTTCATTTTTAATGCATCGAGAGTTTCGCTGGAGCCTTACCACTGTGACAGCGTTCGTGTCACTCTGACAGCCGCACAGTAAACAGCATTATGTTAGAAGCACAACACTCAACCCTTCCATATTTAAAATACAATAGTACAAAATTTAACAGGCTCAAAACTGACTAATCACTCACCATTCCCTACGTAATATGCAATCAGTGGTTGACGCTACAGCGAGTAGTTGAGCGAGATTTTGGATAATTATAAATCCTCTTCATTTTGCATCATCACTGACAGGTGTTGGGTCTCACGGCTGGAGTTTTACCATCTATAAAATGTGATGCAGGGGAGGGAGGGATTGTAGCATAAAGTGGAGGTAATGATTGGTTCCATTGTGGGAATCTTTGAGTGCATTATATGGTGAATAAATTACACGCAAGGACATAAGACATGGTGGACAGCAAATGCAGTGCAATTTAAAAAAGAGCCTATGTTTCAAGTCTTACTTTTTATATTCGTATTATTTTTTCCATCTGCATCTGCAAATCCTGCAGTTTTAATGGATGACAGATGGAAAAACAAATAAACACAAATACAGTAAATTTGGGTTACACAAACATGGGTTTAGAAAAGTCCAAACACCACCAAAAACTAAATTAGAAAAAAAAAATAATTAGTTTCAATAATGTTTTCTATGACTACCACCCAAAATTACTACAAAAATTCAGTGTTTTAAATATTTTACTTGGCAGGAAGCAAATATGTAATTAAGTGTTTTTTTTAAATCATAATTAAGAAAAAAATCTTTAATCCTATCTACAAAAAGTCTTTTGAGAACTCCAATAACCTTCAGCATCCTGTTTAATGATAAATATTGACCAAAGTGTTCTCTTTGATCAATACTACATATGTGAACCATAATCCTGTGCTTTGTAATCATGGCAGTAATTACAAAAGTTATGTAATTTTGGGAAAAAAAAGCCTTCCCTCAGTCCTCAATATATAAAGTATAATAAGTACCAAGTACGGAAGTTTATTTATGCCTTACAGTGCATTGTTGTATTACATTTTTATTTATTTTTTAAGCGTGTCACGGACTCCCAGGCAGCTGCCACACTGAACATGGTCTCACGGCGGGCTGTGCCTCATTAGCATGGTAGACGGCTCCTTCTGGATACAAGGAGCGAGCCAGCCTAAACCGCTGCACAGAGAGCCAATCTCTCGCTCCTGTTTTGCCACAGCAGCCCGTCACCTGCCAAGAACACTTTCAAGGGGATTTTTCCTGCTCCACTGATGCACGGAAGGGGAACTTCCCCGTGGGCTTGCATGGCCACTTTATGGTGCAGGACGTCTCCTTTACAGAAGAGCCTCACTGCCGACAGTGTCCTCCTTGAAAGGAAAACACTCGAAACAGGCAAGTTTCTCGTCATTTTACATGTCTGTCTGGAGATTTTAAAATAGGCCTGTTTGTGATTTAAAATACCCAAGATCATCTCTCAGTTCTTTGTGTGTTTTTGGAAGTTTCTGAAAATCTATTATATCAGTTTCTTATCATGAGCAATGTGGTTCAGATTGAACACAATTATCCGACAAATTTTGACAGATTTCTGGTTTAAAGCGAAAAGAAAAAAAAAGGTGATTTTACATATTTCTGAGCACCAATCAGGATAAAAAATAAATAAATCTAAATAAAAACGTAATGATTTGTGAGGATTATTAGCTTATGTTGTCAGGCCACTGTCTATGAAATATGATCAAAGTACACCCACACAGTCCAGATGAAAACAAATTGGCAAAAAAGGATTACTGTTCACTAGACACCTAACACATAATATCATCATAAATGTGTACACATTTTAAGCAAAGGTTTTCAGAAATACTCTAAATTAATTCCTCTCATTTACAAGATCAGTGGTTGCTCCGGAGATGCAGAAAATATGAAGTAAAGAAATCAATTCATGACTTTGTACTTGGGCTTTTATTGGACCAATGAATTTAAAAACGCACAATATGTCATTTTCTGACATACAAACAAAAACAAAAGACTGAGTTTGGAGACGTTGTGAAGTAGCGTGGGATCAGCATTACAGTCACTGCAGTCAGCTTTCTGCAGTGTTCATCGTTCAGGTTTTTACCAGGAGCAGAATCCTCCACAGTTTCTCCTCCTCTCCTCATTCAAAGCAGTAAAACTCAGCTTGTTTCTCTGAGAACTTAAGATCCAGACGTCCGAGGACTAAAATCCTTCATCCGCTTCAAATATAGAGTTAAAAAGCACCAAGATGTAAAAAAGTGTCTTAAAACTGGATAAAAAGTCAGTTTATGAAGCTTCTGGCAGACAAACACAAGCTGACGCTGCTCAAAGGGGAGACGACGCCATGACAGCAGAGAGGAAACGTTGCCTTCAGGGACACTACACATTACTCTGGAACACAACTCACTACATATAGAACACAGGGAGACGTTGCCTTCAGGGACGCTACACATGTCTCTTAACACAACTCTTTACATATAGAACACAGGGAGACGACGCCATGGAGAGAGGAAACGATGCCTTCAGGGACACTACACATTTCTCTGGAACACTTGGGACGATGTAAATACACAACTCAACAAAATATGTAACAAACGTTTTTCTTAAGTTAAAGATACATATTTCACCATTAATTCATCTTAATTAAATGAATAATAGAATGTGTAGAGCAAGGTGACTTAGGTCTGAAAATGAATGCGATTCTTTCCTTTATTTGAAGGCTTTTGAGATACACATCACAGAGCTTTGGGGACTTTTATGAAGGCAGTGACCGCCTGCTCTGAGGCTGCCAACGTTATTCATATAAGCTTTTGTGATGATGTCAAAAACATTTCAATGAGACCTAGGCGACACGGAGCACGACCCATTTTACATTTGGCTTTAAAGTACAATGTCCAATCTGCATATAGAAACATGTCTTGTTGACAGAGTTACATATCCGCAAAGTCCGGGCTGTGATGAGTAACACGGTGAATGACACAAATGCACGAGGGATTAGATTTGAAAAAGAAAGTTGAAATACAATGTGAGGAGGCAGAGCAGCGAAGCATAGAAGCATTAACCCAAGACTCTAAGCTTCATACATGTGTGTGTGTGTGTGTGCATCGTGTGTGCATGTGCAGGATCTGTGTGGGTTGTGCGTCGGTGCGTGTTCACGTCTGACTCACTCCAAAGCCGAACATGATCAAAGCTGCGACAGACTGAGAAGGACAGACAACGGAGGACGCGGTGAGCCGGAGATGGATGCAGGCCAGTCCTCACATTAGACGTCTGTCTGTCAGGCGGACAAATTATTGGGCTAACAGCTGATAAGATGCAAACTCCAGCAGGGTCGAGGTGCATTTGTACGCAATGACATCTTTCAGCACAGAAACACCTGCTCTGCCATATTTGAAAACAGACGGCCTGCGTTTCCCTTCCCTCGCACTCCTTTGAATGCCACACATCTGGACATCTCCGTGCCCGGTTCTTGCAGGTATGTTAGTGTTGTGTAATGTGGCCAGCAGGTCCCCACGAGGCAGAATAATAACCACAACATGTTCATTATAGTCGCAGCGGCAGCAGGTGGCTTTCTCCAAGCTGGTGAGTGTTTTACCTCTTTGAGAACAGGTATTTTGAACCAGGCCGATTGGGCCGGTGCCATGTGCAGGTTTACACAAAAACGCAGTTATAACCCACAGGCAACACAGAGTCCTCCTGCTGAGAAAATCCTGCCTAACTCTACCAAAGACCGCAACTAAAGGTCTCCAACTGGTCCAGAAGGCAGCTGACGGAGTCCTCAAGATCAAAGAAGTTGGATCATGTAGCAGTACTGATGTCTCTGCATCGGTTCACGCAAGAGCCGATTTCTAAATCCTCCTTCTCACCTACAAGGCTTTACATGGACCGACTCCCTGATATCTCCAGCTTTATTTCCCCATACTCTCCATCACGCCCTTTATGTTCCCTTGATGCTGGTAACTTAACCATTCCTCGCTTTAACAAAAACTCTTCTGGTGGCCGAGCCTTTGCCCACAGAGCTGCACTCCTCTGGAATAATCTCCCATTGCACAGTGGCAGGGGAAGCTCTGTTGATTCGTCCAAATCCAGTCTGAAAACGTCTTTTATCTGATAATGATCATTGCTAAAGTCACCGGATGGGAACCCAAACCACTGACTGTTTTACGTTGTTGACAAGTAAGCCAACTACCCCAATCCTGTAACGGTTATACTGCATCTCTGTTTTTCAACCTTGTTGTCCCATTAACTTCATGACATGAGTGTATGTGTGTGTGTATTTCTCACGTAATTGTGTGTTTTTTTTGCTGTTTTTCTTTTTTTTTGGTTAAATGTACAGAGACTCTGGGTACATAAATTGAAGGTGAAGTTAATCCGTGCATTGTGTGAGGCCAGGGAGAAATTGCGAGTGATTGTATCCAAGGTAGGAGGTATACAGAATACACCAAGATGTCCGTTTAATTTAGAGCAGGTCAGTGTATTAGACTTTAATGACGTGGTAGAGGATGGTGGGGCCGAAATAGAGCTAAAAGAAGAGTGAATATTGGACTCATATTGTTTGGTTGACCAGAACTATGAATGCCAATGTTGCTGCATGTGTAAAAAGGCAGTGATAATATGCCAGTGTCCTACTGCAAGTAGCCAAAAAAAAAAAAAAACTAGAACCACTTTAAAAAAGGGAAAAGTTCACCCTAAATTATATAATATACATTTGTCCTCTTACTCTTAAAAGGCATTTATCAATGTAGATTGTTTTAGTGCGAGTTGCTGAGTGTTGTACATAATATATAATATATATATATATATATATATATACACAATATATACAATATATATATATATTATATATATATATATATATTATATATATATATA
>CALSCE010000213.1:0-14100 GCA_943593645.1 Bovichtus variegatus
AAGGAAGGCCCCATTGTAAATGCTGGCTGTTGTTGGGTTGGCTTAACTGCTTATGCAGATTTCAGGCAGTTCCTTAATTAGGTTTCAGTTAATTGCACACCCACATGCCGCTTTTAAGTCAATTATAGGCTAAACTCATAGTGGGCTTTAAAAAGGAGTAACCCCCCCCAGCATGTCTCACTGCCTGCCTTTCCTCAACTCTCACATGCTGCCAAACTAATCATTTCCATGGTGTTGAATGTGGTAATAGGGTTGTGTGTGTGTGTGTGTGTGTGTGTGTTCATTTCTTTCTTTATTTTTAGTAAAACAGTTAATGTGCCAGTGGCCTACATTGTTTGATATGCCAATCTTCAACCCAACATTCGCAAAACCATAATTGCCGATTCTATTTTATGGGTTGTTGTCACATCTTAAGAGTCTGATAACAATACACTTACTTATAGATCAAATTACGTATCAACCAATTGAAAATTAGACGAGAGAGAATACACTGTTACTACCCTATGAGCACGTCTGGTTATTCACACATAGTAATGATTATTCCTATTAATAAAACTATTAATATTCACAAAATCATAAATAGGGGTTGATAACAACGGACACTACAATGACGTAGGTGCATTAGCTCAACAAGACATCAGAAGGAATGAATAATGATCAAAATGGTTATAAATGATTATATTTAATATAATTATAAATTATGTTGAAGAGTATGACTATTTCTCAGTGGTCACTAGTTAATGCAACTACATTTGTGACTAATTATGTACTTTTTTGTTAAGTTTGGAGGACTTGTATATAGTATTAAATATTCACTAAGCTTAGCGTGTACAAAGAAATGGGTTTTTAGGTCTTTCAAGAAAGAATCTGATAGAAAACCTTTTTGTGGAACACCTCTTTACATTTACTGCACAGCAGCTCACCACCGTTTGACTTGTGGAGCAGAGTTACATTCAAAACAATTAAAGGCAATTAAAAAAAGCATCCAGCCGAGCACCTTCTCCCACTAACGTGAGGGTGCTGCTTTTAGTAGCAGGAACCCGGGTTGAATTGTTTCTATCTTTAAGAATGAATTGTGGCTTGAATTGCAGTGCGGTGAGATGGCTCTTTTTTTTTTTTCTGTTGGGGGAATTCAATTCAAATTCAATACATATATTTATTTATATGAATAATATGAATACATACTGTATATATATTGATACTAACAGATTCAGAGCCCTGACAGCTGTGAGAAACATCACCTCCATCTTGATTTAAAGGGATGTGCGCCGCGTGTCAGCTTTTAATGTATCTGTACAGGAAGTGCAGCTAACCTTGCGCTGAACTCCACAGCCTCCTCATCCCTTTTACCGTACGAGGTGTTAGCATGCATATTACGATGTGGGAGTGTCTTATCTGCTTAAAGCCTGATATTATCTAACAGCTTTAGTTCTTGTTCTGCACGGTTTGGTGTGTGATTTACAAGGAGAGTTAGAAGAAGAGTGTTTTTCTTCGCTCCGTCTCCTTGTCTTGTCTGCCGGGCCAGATCCTGATCTACATGTAGAAATAAATACAAACTCACAGATTATCTCATCATCTCACTTCCACTATCTGTCTGCTAGGTGTTCCCAAACTTTATGGAATACTTACTCGCTGGTGATACTCTTGAAGGTGGATTTTCGTTTTTTTTGACTAAACTTATGTTCATTGTAATAATGACAATATTCCTATTGATTCAAAATGTGTCGTCTGTGTTTTTTGTCTCTTTTGTTGCTTCGGTCTGTTCAGCAGGACGTCTAAAATGTTACTATGTAGGGTATTTTTGGACCTGACATTACTTCAATATTTCAAAGGATGAAAGTCTTGCACATGGATCCAATTGTCTGGCTTCATCACGCTTTTTTATGACGCACATATGACTGATTGTACGCTTATGTTATCGCTTATCTGTTGATCCCTTATGGGAGAATTTCTTGTTGTCATCATTGTCGAGTGTGCAATTATAGTTTCTAAGACATAGCATTGGTATAAGCAGAATTAAAGCATTGGTATAAGCAGAATAACAAAAAATATATATATAATAATTAACTGCAGAATTGTTTGTTTAATAATTAGAGATATATTAAAAGACTGCAAATCCAGGATTTTTTTAAAAAAATTTTCAGGCATTTTCAAACAAATGTCTTTTTTATGAAATACACTTGAAAAAAAAAATCATACGTATTGTCCTGATATACCCTGATTGTGTGTATTTTGATGCAGATTCAACTCAAGGTGCATGTATACAACAACAACCAAAAAAAAAAAATACAATTTTGGCAGATGTTTGTGCTTCTTGTCTCTTAGTTCAGAGTAAAACTCTCATCCATCCGGTTAATTCTACAATGTGACTATAGTTGGAATACTAATCTTCACACTCTTCCCACATAGTACATTTCACACTACCTACAATATGAAATCAAACAAGAAGAGTATTAGGGAGCAAACCGGTGTTCACACCTCCTCCAGCTGATGGGCTGTGTTGGACTGTGTGTGTGTGTGTGTGTGTGTGTGTGCAGCTGCCAGGTCTGGCCTGTCGTCACCCTGTCAGCTCTTCTCTCCACACCCCACATCTTTTTCTGAAAGATCATTTGCTCTGTCACATCCGCTGGCTTCAGCACACGTAGGAAGAAGATCCAAAATCTCAGCCGTACCTCTTCACATTAAACGTATAATATCCAGCATGTTCACATTAAAATGTTCATGTTCGCCTTTAACGGCGATCAGCATGCGTCAGCGTTGTGATTGTCTGTTCATTGATTGACGTCTTATCCAGTTTTAAGCCACATTTTTTACCCATCATACCCTTTTTTAGATCTTGGTCATTCTTAACTATACATTTGAACCGGATGGAGGATTTTAATCATTTCCGGTCACACTATTGTCTCCTTTACCGGCAGGAAACCTTGAAAATAGTTTGAACCCACCTGAATTTCTACTCTCTTTAAATGTGGGTCATTAACAAAAATGACCAGTATCTTGATTTTTAAAAAAATTATCAAAAAATGATTCTACTATGATTATTATAAATCATAGTAGAAGCTCTGCCTCCAAACGTTATTTATGACACACGCAGCCTTTTTTTATTCTATGTCATGAAGACGGGCAGTGGTGGCCCCCCCCTTGATAAATAAAAAAGAAATAAATGAAGAAGTACATGAAATGGAGCAGACTTACAAAGGTTTTATTGTGTCAATACATTTATCTTATAAGCCGAATGCCACGATCAGACTGAACTTGTGTTTTGAGATGCTAGGTCACAGCAGATGATCGTGGTGCTTTCAAGTGCCGACGTCTGGCGGATTGCATGGGATATTAAACACACCAGCCAGCGCTCGCCCTCTTTCATGGCCTGCCTGAAATGAAAAGGTGACTGGGCATGCGGGTTAGAGACAGACCTTTGGAATGTCAAAAACATTGTTTCTGCAGCATCATTGAGCACACAAGACATTCTGCAAGTGGCGTTCACTGTTCCCTACCCTTCAGCAGCACATTAAGAATCTAGATCTAGTTTTATCTCATCTTTCTTTTCCAGCCATAAGTCTGCCTGAGACATATTACATCAGCCTCCACCATGACCACAGAGTTAGAGAGGATTTGTGCTGATGCAGAGTTGCATGGATCTTAGAATTTGGCAAGAATTTAAGCCGTTAATGGGTTTTGCGAGTCTCTATCATAGATTTATTTCGATTTTAGCAATACCCCTACAGTTTTTGGGCTCTCTGCTGTCAACTGATGGTAGTGAGAAGGCTTCCTCGGCTCTGTACATTGAGCGTCATTGACGCTTGCTGGAGAAGCTTCAAAGATGCCAAATTGGTTGTCTTGCGCTGTTAGATACCGCTGTTTATTTTCAATCCTTTTTTGTTTTTGTTCAATATTATCTTTTGGGCTTTTATTGCCATAAACCAGTCTTTTCTCATTTTCGTGAAAAAGCCTTGGATGTGAAAAAAAATGTAATTTTCTCGAAAAAAGCTTGAATGTGAAAAAATACAAAAATTTTTCCTGAAAAAAACTTGGATGTGAAAAAAAACTTAATTTTCTTGAAAAAAGCTTAGTCGTGAAAAAAATACGTAATTTTCATGAAAAAAGCTTGAATGTAAAAAAACGTAATTTTCTTCAAAAAAGCTTGGATGAGAAAAAATACTAAATTTGTTTATGAAAAAGCTTGAAAGTGAAAAAAACCTTAATTCTCATGAAAAATGCTTGGAAGTCAAAATACTTATTTTTCATAGAAAAAGCTTTAAGTAAAAAAAAAATTACTTAATTTTCATGAAAAAAGCTTGAATGTAAAAAAATCTTAAATTTTTTCCTGAAAAAAGCTTGGATGTGAAAAAATATTTCATGAAATATTTACTGTTTAGATCGCATATGAATGAAATGCTTGTAGAATCCGTAGTTGTATTCGTATTGTTGATTTAATTTATATTTTATTTAAAATACCGATATATTTGACTCCAAAATGCATTTTCTGTACTTTTCTCATTTGTTCCTCATACTCCTGGTATCATTTAGCCTGGCAGTGCTTTTATCTTAAACATCACAGTGTATAACCATAATAATAATCATGATAATAATAATCACAATAACTTGATTTCAGCCATTTTCTAGGTAACACACACTGACAGCTACACTTTAGACACTGACACACAGGGTGCACATTGTGGAGCTGTGAGACCGTCAGGCATTGTCATTTATTTTAGTTTTTTATAATTGAACACATAATCCAAGCAATTAATACCCACCGATCGTAAATGTTTTCTCCTGGCCTATTGGAACGCTTTGGTTTCACTGAGTCAGACATCTGCCCACTCTTGTAGTAGGTGTGTGTGTGTGTGTGTGTGCGTGTGTGTGTTGTGTGTTTGAGAGAGAAAGGCGGAGGGAGACAGTGAAGTGGAAGGTGTCTGTGTCTGATTTGAACTGCCTGTATTTGCTTGTTCATGTGTGAGTGAGTGTGTTCATTTGTGTCAGTGGGGGCAGGCCGCATGTGTGTGTGTGCGTGCGTGTGTGTGTGTGTGTGTGTGTGTGTGTGTGTGGTGTCTCTGTTCCAGTTCAACTCTCTGTCTGCCTTCACAGTAGCAGCTCACCTGTCTACTGGAGCATAGACCCACAGAGAGAAAACGGATATTATTATTTCTTTTTTTTCTTTTGCTTTTATGATGCCAATTATAGTTGGACGCTGTCGACGCTGCTAATTTCACAATAACGCGATGGAGCATTGAGAAAATTAACCGAGGGAAGGGAAGGGGAAACGAGGAAGATGGAGAGCACTGAGAGTACATATCGGGGATATAAGGGACGGAGAACGTGAAAGAGGAGACGGACAGGGAACAGAAGCAGGAAATGACAAATAGAAAAAAGAAGCCACTTGCTCTGGATGCTTTTTATAGTGTTGTGGTAAAAGTTAGGCCTGGTTCAACTTTTTGCCACCTGTTTTTCCTTCCATTGGGTGAGCCTTACTTCTGGCACCATGTTGCACAGGTGCAATTTGAATGAATCAGGAGATTTTGCTGCTACTTAGTTACTTGCTGGGGTTTGTTCTAAATGCCAAATTACCATGTCCATAATCCTGTAATGCTCTTTGTCTGCTGCTACCTACGTATTCGCTCAAGTGTTTGGAAATATCTAAATTTATCTAATATCTGAGTGGTGACTCAGTTCAGATTTATGAAGCGGTTGATTGTTACATTCGCCAAGGAGGTTATGTGTTCAGCTCGGTTTGTCCGTCTCTTCCTCTGTTTGTCCGTCGGCAGGATGACGGAAAAAACTGCCGGCCCGATTTATGCTGCATTCATGTGCTGTCGGAATAATGGGAAAATGGGTTCCCGACAGGAAACGTCCACGTGAACACGCCCTCGAGTCGAAAACAACAACAGATCTTTTTAGCGTCGATGTTGTTTCCACGTTAAGACTTAACGTGAATACACCAAAGTCGGAAGTACGTGTGTTCTCTCCGAGTGCCATTCTAGTTAGCTTATTGTTTTGATTGTTCTTTTAAAAAAAATAACAAAATTGTTTGTTGATTGAAACATCTCAAAACCTAGAGAACATGACATCCTTCATACCAGTGTTGTGTTCTTTTAATTTGAAATAGAGACGCATAGAAATCAATTTCAGAAAACTTCTCTTCATATTAACTGTATTTATAGATGATGATATTATATATATAATATATATATTTCACATTTCAGTAGTTCCTCTGTCTCACAGATCTCTAGTTTACTACATATTTTATACTTTCAGGTATAGTCTTCTCCCATTGGTTGGCTGGGGCCAGCTCCTATTGGCCCCTTGTTGGCACTTAGGCCACGCCTCTCAGCGCTTCTCTGCTCCAATCAGATCTTCTGTCACCTTTTAGGTGGTGTACTCTTCCTCTTCAGTTTACAAATATTGTTCTTATTTCACAGTAGATTGGCCACTAAGTTACTTAATTCAATAACATCTTTATATCACATATTACATCTAAATAAGAACAATAAGACTCATTGTGACAGTTTATATATTCATAATACTTCTAAATAAGAACAATAAGGCTCATTGTGACAGTTTATATATTCATAATACTTCTAAATAAGAACAATGAGACTCATTGTGACAGTTTATATATTCATAATACTTCTAAATAAGAACAATAAGACTCATTGTGACAGTTTATATATTCATAATACTTCTAAATAAGAACAATAAGACTCATCGTGACAGTTTATATATTCATAACACTTCTAAATAAGAACAATAAGACTAATCGTGACAGTTTATATATTCATAACACTTCTAAATAAGAACAATAAGACTCATTGTGACAGTTTATATATTCATAATACTTCTAAATAAGAACAATAAGACTCATTGTGACAGTTTATATATTCATAATACTTCTAAATAAGGAACAATAAGGCTCATTGTAACAGTTTATATATTCATAATACTTCTAAATAAGAACAATAAGGCTCATTGTAACAGTTTACATATTGATTATTCTCACACCACCAAGAAAAGTGTTTTGGGGCGTAGGTCAGGGTGGATTAGGTGGAGTGATAGAGATATTTTTGGCTAACGGGGCTGGACCTGACTTGGATCTAAAAGCATTGAGCTAGGGCTGAAAATCTAAGGTGCAGTACTCTAGTTCAGAGGGGGGGAAATGAGTAGGAGAGAGGAAGAGTACACCATTACAGAAGTGACAGCGACACCAAAGGAAGACACATTTCAAAAGGGCAGGGGGTGGAAAGGCTTAGAGGGAGGACACGAAGCAAGAAGAAGGTGGAGAAGAGCAGAAGAAGGAGGGAGAGAATAATATCCGAATGTACCGGATAAACAGCATCCAATCCCCATTTCATCCGGACTTCAAAGGCCCAGAGCAGCAGGGATTCGGGCTTCGTCTGAAAGGAAATGGTCAGCTCCACCTGAACTGGCCACCTTCAGCGACTTTTTACTTCTTTTTTTTACATTATAGTCATTTAGCTTCAGCTTTATCCACAGCGACTTACCAGCAGTCTCCAGTACAGCCATCAGCCACGGCACGAACTGTTTCCTTTGAAATCAATCAAAGCTGCTCTGCTGTGACCAGCGGAAGCATGGTCAAGTAATTACACGGCTTTGGTACTCAACAGTCAGCGTCTTCCTCATACCGTGCATTTAAATAATCACAAATGTAGTTAGTAGTTGTTGTGATCACTGAGTGACATGCCATACAGTAGCATTAAATTAAACTTAGCTTGATAATTGCCTTAATCTTTGTTTACACCCACACGCATAGACATTGTAAATGCAAATACAGCCATGATTCTGGCTAATCCGCCTTCCTCTTCCTCGCTTTTAAAATACATTTTGCAGCCGGTACAATATATAGATACAACTACAACCTTTATCTTGGCACTCTGGTACCTTTACAGCTACAATTTGACCTCCAAAAAGCTTTATTGCATAAACTCAGATGACCATTTTAACTTATCAAAGGTACCTTTTCTGAACACCAGCGGTGCAGTAGAGGAAGGTTTTGAGAAGTCAGTGCTCGTATCATTTATCAGTTGTTGTTCCAGCACACACACTTGGTCTAGGCAATGCATTCGTAGGCTATTATCATTATAGACTTTTGGTTGAATCATATCGTGACAGAATGATCTGATTTGTTAACCTTCATTTGCACAATATGATCTCGTAAAATACAAAATCATATTGTGTAAATCAAGCGGTAACAAAAACAAGATTCATGTTTTAGTGAACTGTCTGACACAATGCATAAGAGTGGATAAGATTTGCATAGACTAAGACTAGACTATTTGTAATTTATTTAATTAAATTTATTTGACACATCGTGAGATATTGTTCTTGTATCTTCTGTTCATTGAGTTTTCTATTCTGAAACTATAATTATATATATATATATATATATACAGTGCATTCAGAAAGTATTCAGACCCTTTCACTTTTTCAACATTTTGTTACGTTACAGCCTTATTATAAAATGGATAAAAAACTTTTTTTTTAATCTACACACAATACCTCATAATGAAAAAGGAAAAACAGGTGTTTAGAATTTTTGGCAAAGTAATAAAAAATAAAAATAAAAACTGAAATGTCACATTTACATAAGTATTCAGTATTCACCATTTATGCAAAAAATGGTTTGTAAGAATATGGCTTCAATTCCTGTACTTTTATTTGCAATATATATTTACACTTTTCCCTTCGTGATACATAGATAGAATAAAGCCCAGAAAAAAGTAAATGGAGATCCAATGAATGGAGGGGACGCGGATAATAAATAGATATTGGATAAGTATCCTTAATAATATATTGTCCAGTATTACACCATGAAACAGAATAGAAACAAAGGTGAGCAAGATCAACCTGACGACCTACGATATGCCTTGGATGTGTCTGAAGCTCTAATACATCAACTTCAACATTAAAACAAGCTGTAACCCAAGCAATGACGCATTAGCGAGATCTAAAACCGCAGGAAAAACACAGGATTTCTGGATTTTAACGAGACAAAAATATCAACTTGTATAGCAATCAGCACTTTCATTGTTGAAACCTGTTCTGTGGTTTGGAGCGGAGACTCTGAAACAGCACGTCACTCTCTTTTCATCATTTGATTTCATACTTTCTCTTTGGAGGTGATGATGTTGTGTAAGCTCCTCAGAGTGTGTTTGTTGCACTTGCACAGTTTTGCATTATTTCCCTTTCTTCTCTCCTCTCCTGTCTCCTTCCCATGTGCAAATAAATCAAACAAAGAACCTAAAACTTTGCCAAGAATGTGATTTTATATTCCAAGGGAGAATCTAAAAAAAAAAAAAAAAAATCACACAGTTCTCCTCGTGTTGTTATTTGAATCATTTGAATCCAGAGATCTGTTTTAGCATTTCATTTGAAAAGTGACATATTGCTTCTTTTCATATAAGTGCAGATTTTGTTAATCTCTTTTTTTTGAGGGGTTAGAGTTTGCACGACGATAAACCTCTCTGGGGTTTTCATGAGTTCTTCAAGTCATTTGCTGTGAAGTGGTAAACTGAAACTACATTCGTGTTCCACGGGGATTTTAGAGGCTTTTTGGTGTGTTATTGGGAAAACGGGGAATATGTGGGATTTCAGTGATGTTTCGCTCTTAAAAACGAAAGATTATATCCGTGATTGGCAACTTCAATCCAAAACCAGTTTCGGTATCAGCCTTGAAAAGCTCATATCAGCGAAGACAAGAACAGAAGCTGCTCTTTGTGCGTCGAGTCTGCCTCCATCTCTCTCTTCAACTACCTCGTAACTGTTTCAGATATCCAGCCAACTTGTTGTCAACGATCCCAAAACATCACCAATTTTTAACGTAAACCCTGGTGGGTGGGCAGCAAAACGTTATTGCCCCCATTCCTTCATGTCCGGATACACACGTGTGCGAAGGATTCCATCATTTATCATGTTAGGATTGAACTTTACACTGGACCGTTGGTGCACGTCTGGTGAAACATTTTATAACATCAATCCAATGGATTATTTGTCAGTGTTTTTTTTTTTTCTGGGAGCATCTTGCACTGAAATCATATGGTGTGTTTTTTTAATTTTTTTTACTGTTATGTGCACATGTACAGTGATACGCCCGTTTGTGAGGTTGCATTTTATTTGTTTTAAATGTTCTCCTCTGTGACTTACGATAAGGTATGCGGTGTTCCTCTCGTGTTTCTCTTTCTTTCTAAAGTCTTTCCTCGTTATTTTTTTTCTCAGAAATAGTCTTCTGTGACTGAAATTACAGAGAAGCATGTGGATGCTGTGTTAAAATGGCTCTATAAAGATTTATACAGATAAGTGTGTGTGTGTGTGTGTGTGTGTGTGGGTGGGTTGGTGGGTGTGTGTGCGCGCAGTACAAGGCCATTGTGATACGTGGAGTCATGGTGTGATTTCCGATGAAACGACCTCAATTATCATTAAATTCCCCCTTCTGCCATTTATCAAACAATAGCTGAAGGATAGTGTGTGTGTGTGTGTGTGTGTGTGTGTGTGTGTGTGTGATGGTTTGATGGTGCCTTTTCAGAGAAGAAGTCGATACAAAGTGATTCTTCACCCCCAACCTGCCTCTCATCTTTTTTCTTTTTTCTTTTTCTCATTCATACCTTCCTCTGTTAAAACTGATCAATAAACTTCTTACTGGAGTTAAATAATGTCCATCTCTTCCTTTCTCTGTTTAGATTTATGCTTTTGCTAAATATATATAAAAAAAACAAAAAAAAACGACTTCTTGTCAATCTCTTCTTCCTGTTCTTCATTTAATTTTTATTTTTTTTAAACTAGAATTTCCTTTCTAACAGAAAAAAACAAAAAAAACATTACATGTGAAATCACTGCTCAGTGGAGTCCTAATCATAATTATAATAATAATTAAGTGAATCATTTCGTTAAACTAAAATTGTGACGATGCAGCATTGCAAAATCTCAACAAAAGAAACAAAACACAAAGGCGATTCTGAAAAATCGACATTTACTCATTCAACGCGACACATGACGGACTAAGTGCTCGTAAGGGTACGCATCTGTTTCTTGTACATCCAGATATGGACTTATTGAATCAGCTGCTTCTATTTATTCTTTCACGGTTTCACGGTCACTGAGTTAGGCATACATTCAATGTTGCAATACTGCAATAAAGGCTCTGCGGTACGTGATTAATGTGCTTTTACCGAGCCACAGAGACACAGCGCTTCAGGTTGTCGCTGACTTATTGTCAGTTTGCTTCATTTAGTTAAGGAGGGCGATATTGATGAGAGAAGTTCCCCTGTCGCTGCAATAAAGGAGTGCAGAGGTAACGTAAATCCATGAGGACTGAACACACAGTTGTTATGCACAACTGTTTGTAGACACATAAACACACGCAACTTGGCGGATACACGCACACACACGCGCGCACACACACACATGATGTGGTTGCTCTTTGTCATAACGGCGCGTTGCATCATCTTCGCAGGGTGAACAAGGCTAAAATGTGTGGATTTGCTGTTTGCCGTGTTTGTGTTTGTGCCTCATCAGGCTCATCTTTTTAATTTAAGGCCAAAAAATGCTCTTATTTTGAAGGTGAGGCTTGCGGGTTTTTCCGCAAGGAGGCTAACAATGACTGTCATCTCCCGAAAAATGACATTTCCGGTCATTTATCAGAACGCGTACTCATGTTTACATTCAGTATACAGGGCAGGAGTGCCGTGATGTTGTTATGGTGCAACAGGAAAAGTCTCGGCGAGCTGGGTCACAGTCAGGATTTTAAGGACACCGGGGTCATGAGCCCGTGTCGTCGATTCATAACATTTCGATGTATTCATTCATTCAAAGTCGAGTGTGAAACATGTCAAATCAGACTTCAAATCCCAACCTCGTGTGATGTGTGTGTTCTGTGTAATAGAAGTGTTCGAGCAGTCTGGTGTATATTCTAGTAACGCTGGTTGTTCTTTGGTCGGATGACTTTATTTTCAGACTTTCTTATTTGGTTTTGGGTTTTATTTTTGAGCAACTTTTGCAACAGTGCATGTTTTGGGCGTTGCTTGTATCGAATGTTGGTTGATCCGTCACAGCCCGCCTTTATTTTTGTCTCATCAGGAAGTGCATTCTCTTATTCCAAACAAGGGATCAGACAGAAATCCATGTGTTTCTGGCACAAAAATATAACGAAAGAGAAGAGAAATGTATTTTGTTTGAATTCATTTATTCATAGAAACACCAAACACAGCCTTAAATGAAGAGGCCAAACATGTTTTTATAGATAAACACAAATACAAACTGGAAACATATTATTATGCTTGGAATGACATTTTTTTTTTTTTCTTCCAAGATTGTTAAAGTGTGTATGTGTGTGTTTCGTTGAGTTTGTCCTGAATAGTAGTGGACGTCGGCCCTTCACAGCAGCAGCAGGCAGACTCCAGTGGCACCATGCATGAGTACACAGCTGCAGGGAGGACACGCACAGACACGCATACGTAAATACACACATGAGCACACACACGTTCAGTGTACACAAAAACCCACATGTAGGTTCCCATGCACACACACACACACACACGTACTCAGGCCCACACACTCATGGTTGCCTCTGTATTTTAATCTGTGATGACATTAACAAACAACACGGTGACGGCGACTGAACAAGCGAGGAGAGGGAGCAAACCGAGATAGCCGAGTGAGAGATAGAGGATGGAGAGCAAAGGATAACCACTACACTGTGACAGGAGAGATACGTCACTCGCGCAGTAGAACGGATGAACAGAGAAGAGACGGAAAACAACGGGAGAGATGTGGTTCCAGAGAGGGAGGAGAGAAAAGAGGGATATGGAGGGGGATGGAACGCGAGAGTTGCGGGTCGGCGAGGATGGAGAGATAAAATACGTTTCCAGTAATTGGACAGCAGGGCACGCTATCCCAATAGAGGAGGGTCTAGCTCAGTGGTTTTTCCCCCTCTAATTGTGGGGTTTATTTTAGGGAGTTTTCCCTTGTGCGGTGCGAGGGTCTAAGGACCGCGGGGGTCGTACCCTGTACAGGCTGTAAAGCCCAGTGAGACAAATGTATAATTTGTGATATTGGGCTGTATAAATAAACTTGATTTGAGTGGTTCTCAACCTTTTTTGGGCCAGCGCCCCCCCGCTCCATTATCCAGGTTCCCAACCCCCCATCAAATAAAATGTAGGCTAATTGTCTCCCCTGAACTTTAATGTTGATTATTATTCTGTTTGTATTATTATAAGTATTTATATTACATATTGGTTATATTCATTTTGTGTTTAAATTCTTATATTATTTTTCTTATTATTAGGCTGCTATATATAAAATTCTCTGAGATTGAAGTTACATAATAACATTTCTAAATGATAATAAATATGCCCTAATACGTCTAATGTACCCAAGGGAGCCAAGAACGCCATGTAAATAGACATTTTATTCAGGAGTGTTCTAGGTTCACGTTTGTTGGAAGGGTGCCCTTGAGCGAGATAATGAGCTAACATCTCGTCAGAATGTAATAAAGCGTCTCTGAGAGGGGGGCCGACAATGGATTACATATATATATTATATATTATATATGCCTGGCATGCATTATAACCGGCTAACTCAACGCCTGATAACGTGCTAGTGTTAGCATTTAGCTCATCCGTACCTCATCACATCTTCAGAATTATTTCCGTGTTGCTGTTTTAAGTTTTCGTACGTCCACGGACATTTATTTAAACTTTTGAGATTGTTACATGAAATCTGCGGCGGTTCCAAGCAGCTCACAGTGGAAAACTTGATCGCCGCTACATGTTTTCATCACTCCTTGGAGACATTTTTAATGCATTTTGACAGGCTTCACAATATTTGTGGCAACATTATGATGAAGAGAAAGACTTGTACTGGAAAAGAGAAACACAGAGGCGGATCTTGCCGCCCTTATCTTGTTATTTCTGATGTGCTTGTACTTTCTCGCTTTTATCTTTAGCTTTCCTTATCTGTATGGGTTGTTCTCGGATCTACGTGAAGCTCTTTCTGACAATCCTGTTTGATAAAAGCACTTTAGGAATAAATGGGGCTTTGGCTGCAGAAGACAACACGGGAAAAGGAGAGAGGCAGAGAGAGAGAGAG
>CALSCE010000213.1:34100-45849 GCA_943593645.1 Bovichtus variegatus
CTCTCCCTCTCTGTATGTTTGCTTGGATTGACATGATTTATAGTGAACTGCAATGAGAGCACAATGATGTTCTCAGTAATGAATTGATTAGCATTTAAATAGGCAGCAGAGCTCTGTTACCAGTTAAAGTTCATAGTTAGCTTGATGGCTGTCAGGGCTGTGCAGAGGCTTAGAATGACTAGTTACTTGTAATATTTGTGATGTAGAAAAAGGTTTTAATTCAGCTGTAAACTACTCTGGATGAGTGTCGGGTGTATTCCTAAAATGTCAGCTGTGTCGTTCGATAATAAAGGTTTTAAAAGAAAAGTGTCATTAAATCATACTGATCATTTCAAGAGTTTGAATTAGATCTGATTAAGCCTGATTTATTAGACAAAACAAACTAATTGTTTTTTTTTCCCGTCCTACAGGGAACGAATGACATTTACAAATTATAATTTCAGAGGCCAAAATGAATCAACTCAACAAATGTTAAATGTAGCAGAAAAATATTAATAAATATTAATGTATGAGTAGGAATTGACGGACCAGTTTAGAAATTGAAATACTGCCACCTATTTCTTTGGAGCAGGTGGCTTTTGTTATTACACATCGAACCTTTAACAGCAAAAATTATTGTACATCAGAAAAATATAAAAAGAAAACTATACATGTATCTATATTCACATATGTACCCATACATCTATACTCATACAGACACATTTAATATTACATAAAATACTGCTGTTTTAATTAACATAATCTTAATTACTGCCGCTATTAATACCAGTTTTTTGAAGAAAAAAAAAAATGAAAAAACTGAACCAAATATAGAAGATATTATATGATTTATAAATATATTATATTTTTAGATATATAATTTAATATAATAATAAAATATAATTGATATTGATATTGAATTGAAAATGTCCATACATTTTTATCAATAAAGTTTTTGACAAAAACAACTCAACAACCACTTGCATGAATCATCCCACACCACTCTGTCTCCACGTGTGTCGGACGCTTCTTTTTTGTTTTCAGAAAGCCAACGGCAATAACCTGTCTGTGTGTGTGTGTGTGTGTGTGTGTGTGTGTGTGTGACCTGCTTTCGTCCAGACAATAAAGTCCGACTTCTGTCGAAAAAAAGACTTCTCTTCTGCACTGAAAGAAAGTGAAGCAGCTGATATCGTCCCTCGACACAAACACAAAGCACGTGTGACAGCGGCTACCAAGGACGAGACTATGACACGTTTTTATTCAACATTTCTCTCTTGAAGTGTGTGTGTGTGTGTGTGTGTGTGTGTTTTGGTAGATGTTATTTTTATTTATTTTTTTATTTTTTCTCCATTCGGTCACGGTGGCTCTCGGCGCTTAGGCTAAGCACTTGTTTCCTCTGTTTTACTTTTTCTAAAGCAATTTTGCTGTGGCGAAAAGTACACTTACTGGAGTTACAGCTACACTACTTTCAGCTTTAGCCGGCCTCAAAACAAACGAAACGGCCTAACCTCGTTCAGATAGCGCTGCTCTGAGTATAACGACGCGGGGACACACTTCTGCCGACTTCAAGCTGTTTCCCTGTCTGAATTTGCACTTGCGAGTTGACTAATTTGAATGTTTTAGTGTGCGTGGGTTGTTCCCCGAAGCAGAGCAAATACCGCTCAGCTTGTAATTCTCTTTTAATAACAGTAATCTCACCACAGCTCTGCTCTGCATCAATAGTCATTTGGCTATTATTCTGAAAAACCCAGAGAGGAAAGGGGCGAAAACGACAGAGAAGAGAGTTGGAGAGAAGACAACGGCGGACAAAATGAGCCGTCATCTCGCCGACTCGATATCCGCTTGTTTGTCCTCCTTATCAATGCGGGCGTGAGCCAATTTTATTGATTGCCAATTTTCACTTCCTCTCACACACACACACACACACACACACACACACTCACATTCTAACACTCTCTAACTCTCTAACGCTTTCTTTTTCACGCTGGAACAGATATTTCCTGTCGATCTCTTTCACATACAGACGAACACATGCGTTCTATAAGTTTACACAGGATCTCTCTCTCTCTCTCTCTCTCTCTCACACACACACACACAAAGTATCACAGTAACTCTTTCTCCCTTGCTCATACACACATAGATGCACATGTCATCTCTTAATGACATGAACATAAACGCACTTGTTTTATGCTACAACATATACACTGCATGGACCTTTGTTACATCACAGGAAAGAAGAGAATTATTAAAAAAATATATCACATTTCCTCCTCTCCTTGCCATCGTATGTCACAGCTAACCACATGACCTCTAGCGCTCCTCTGATAACAATTAACTTGGCTCCAAAGAGTCAGCGGAGATAATTTCCTCTCTCTCTTGTCAATGAACATTTTCTTCTTCTGCTGATGGCAGCACTCTGCTGTGAGAGCGAGAACTGATGTGATCGTCTGTAATTCTGTGCGTTTCCGTCTGTCTGTGAGAGTCAATCTATAACACGTGTGTGTCTGTGTGTGTGTGTGTGTGTGTGTGTGTGTGTTTCTGTGTGGTAGCCAAGCAGCTGAGGGAGATGGCAGCCCGTCTGTCTCTGTTAGCATCTTTACTTTGACAAGGCTGCCCTGGCTCAGAGCCTACAGCCCAGACACACACACACACACACACACACACACGCACGTGCACAAACATGAGCCTAGCGTCGGCATAGACACACACACACACACACACACTCAGATGCACACTTTCTCCTACAAAAGGACAACTATATCGTTTTATCACGACTTGGTCTTAATTTATTTTGTATTTCTTCGGTCCGAATTGGTGTTGAGTTGGAACCACTTCAAATCAATCAACCAATAGAATCAAATGGTGGCGTTTGATTCTATTAATTGATTCCTGAAAGGAAGGTTTCGGACTCACTGGTTGCACGTGTGTCAGCGGAAGCGGGGAATGTTTCAAGGCGTCAATCATTTTCAAGTAATAGTGCTTGCCGGAGTGTCAAACATTAACTGAAAGCTATTTTTTTTTTTTGCCTCAAATCTCACGAGCACGCCCACTTCACTGTGTGACTGGCCAGGCGTGCAGAGACCAGACAGTAGAAAGGATTTAAACTGCTCTCTTTTTCTCATATTGTCCTCACAACTACTTCCGTCACTTGTCATACGTATGAACGAGCAGATTTTGAAGTGCCTTTGAGGAGGAAGTGTGCACCGTTACCCCCGTTTGAACGAGAACTGCATCTTGACCCTTCCCCCTGTGCAGCCATGGGATGCGAAACACTTTTACTCTTTTGGTTGGACAACACTTTGTGCTAACTAGTTTATTTCCAGCATACCATGGCCTTGATAATACGATGAAGTAGAGCCCACGTGGTAAAACAAATGCTTACTTTGGTGATGGGACGGAGGTTTGATGTTGCTATTTATCCCACAAAAATCCCCAAAAATGTGACGTAATCCACACAGTTATGAACCAGGAAGTGTAAAGAGCGACCAAGTCTGCGTAGGGACCTGCAAACGTTGACTTATTTGACTTATTTTTGCCCAAACCACAACCTTTTTTCTCAACTTGACCAAATAGTTTCGTCGCCTAAATCGACAAGTGTTGCTGGACGTTCATTGGAGATAGGCATGAACAAAAATGAGGAATAGCTTTTGCGGTCACTAACTATGCAGCTGCTCCGTAATAGAGATTGGCTGGTTGGACGGTGGTGGACATAGATTTGCTTCAGGCTGTCGCTTGCTTTCTGTAGGTAAACTGTCTCGCTTTCCTGCAGGCCCTACAACAACACTATACACGTTAGGTCTTTTAAAGGAGAGCTGCAGCTGCTCTGTGACTGAACACAAGGTTATCTCAGTTTTATGGAACATGATATTTGAATTTCAGAGGCTTTTTGATATTCTCACTGAAGGTGATTACCAACCTGACATCCAGTTTCAATGCCAGCTCCAGAGGATGGAGTCATGTGGTCTGGAATTGTTTTAAAAGAAAAAACCAGGGATTAGCTTCAGTAAAGCCTCAGTCTGGCTCTGACAATTGACTGCAGCATTCGGAGTAAAGCTCCTGGAAACAGGCAGCGGCATCAAACCAGTCCACCGTGACCTGAACTGGATCCCAGTCCGCCCACACAGGTTCACCGAACTGGAATCAAAGTAGATCACGAGTTTATTTCAGTCGCAAAAAAAGACACATGGATCATATCATTTTTTCTTTTGATTGTTTGTCTGTTTATTTGGCATCTCTGTTAGCCGGAACAGCAGTTTACTGTTATTTTATTAAGCTTAAAAGTAAATCTGAAGAACTGAAGAACATTTCACAGTGACTGGCTGCTGCTGGTCTAGTGGTCAGGCTTTACAGGCACACAGGAAGTGTGTGAGTTCAACACCAGGCTGCCACCACTGAGCTCCTGAGCAAGCCACGTAACCCCGAGCTGCTCCAGAGGACGCTCCCTGTAGTTAGTCACTGTAAGTCGCTCTGGATGAGAGCGTCTGCTAAATGAGCTGTAACGAGCTGTAATGTAATGTAAACACTTGGCGTGACAGTGGGTGTGTAATATGAGGCATTTATGCTACAGCAACAGGACCTGATTATTTCTGATTGGCTGGCTGTTCAATCTTAAAACGTTTCAAACGGAGTTCACTTTCATCTTCCCTCTCAAAAGTAGAATTCATTGGTTGGTTGCAATTCAAAACTGGAGGTAAAAAAATCGCAAACAACCAGAGTGTTAATCCAATTTCAGGTTTAGCTACGACAATGTGCCAGTGTGGAGGTGGAGGAGGTGACTTGCTTTTGTTATCTTATCTTGACAGCTGCTCATGCATTCGACTACACAGAGACTAGTTTCACACGAGGTTAGACGTGACATTTGTACTTGAAAAGTGTTGAATGCTAAGTAATTATTATTTCTAGCGGTGTAAAATTCAAATTAGAAATAAATCCGCTGGAAAATACCTGGAAATGCACAACATGTGGAGGTGAAGCCATGTATTTCCCTGATTGTGTCTAGCTAGCTATGTGCCCGCACTTGTGTGTGTCTGTGTGTGTGTGTTGCAGTGTGTGTTTTGCTTAGTCGCGGCTGCTGCTGTTGCCCTGTTGGCTGTTGGAGGGTGAAATAGCAGGATCACCTTCAGGTAATCATAACGTTAGCTCCCGACACTGCACCCAGTACTGCAGTGGTCCTGCCAGGCTGTGTGTGTGTGTGTGTGTGTGTGTGTGTGTGTGTGTGTGTGAAACCAAATCTGAGTTTAGCCCCCTGCTACTGCGGTAGTCACTCCTGCCAAGCCACAGCTTTCTGTGTGTGTGTGTGTGCGTGTGCCTGTGTGTGTGCCTGTGCGTGTGTGTGTGTGTGTGTGTGTGTGTGTGTGTGTGTGTGAGAGAGAGGGAGAGAGATTGACAGAGAGTGAGGGACATAAAGGAAATTTAGCAGGAGAGGAAAAGACAAAGTAGGAGGGAATGATGAAGGAATCTAATTAGTGAAAAGAAAGATGAGGATGGGCTGTGCATGTGTGTGTGAGAGAAAACAAGACGGACACAAGCAGTGTGTGAAATGCAGACGGAAGACAGTTCAAGTTTTGGAAAGTGAGGAGACGGAGTGTATTTATAAGACAAAGCAAGAGAGACGAGCGAGAGAAAAATCTAGTTGTGTGTGTGTGTGTGTGTGTGTCGACCCTCTGCAGGGGATAACCTCCTCCTGTACTACCCTGAATGGGATTTGGTCAATCAGGGCTTATCTCACACACACACACACTCACACACACACATTCTGACACAGACAAAAACATTGTCATGCTTAGTCTTTTCACTCAATGGCTGACACACACACACACACACACCTTGGCGGCAAAACACTGCTGCAGTATCAGGGTGCTGAAGTAAGGCCGAGTGTGGTTGTGACACACACACACACACACACACACACACACACACTCGAAACGCACACAATGACAGAATCTCTCTGATACGGTCTATTCTTTCTGTTAGACATCTATCAACACACGTGATATCATTCACAGGTGCATACGTGCATACAAACCATCTCTCTCTCACACACACACACACACACACACACACACACACACACACACAAACACACACACACACAGATGGGGAAATTATGCAGCAGTCAAGAGAACTGTGCCTTTAGGATTAGTTCTGGTAATATTTCAACAAAGGCCTGGGAAATGGAAAGCTCTTCTGAGGGAAAGTTACCGTGAACACTTACCCCCCTCCCACCCCGCCCCCCTCCCTACCAACAGAAAAGCACTTTTTTCCCTGGTATACAGAAAAACAGAGACTGGGAGGAAGGCTGTACCCAGCTCTTCATCACAGAAAGATATGAAATGCCAGTTATGCCAGCTGAGACAAAAAGGCGGAGTTAAAACACTGCAGACCACTGATTGGTCAGAGAGAATCGCAGCGTTAAAGAAAGAAGATTTGACTATGAAAAACTACCGTACACCACGCCTTTACAATCGATGATGTGCAGACGTTCCTTTATTTGGATGCTGATGAAAGGACTTGTCGCGTTGCCATGGCAGTTTCAAGCGGCGTCGCTACGGCAATGAGCCGAACACCCCGCCTACACTGAGGGGTTACTATCCACAGAGGGAAAAGAAACAGAGAAAAGCAGCGGCTGAGTCGAGTCGAGCGGAGCCGCACCATGTGGTGGAAACAATATTAGCAATGATAAATGAGTGGAGGTGTGACGGGGAAGGAGCAACGCAACACTCAAGGAGAACTACACCCTGCCAAAGAAGAGATTCACAACAAAACTCATAAGTATTTTAGAGGCAGCACAGTGACTCAGGTCCTTTCTGTGAGGAGTCTGCAGGTCCTGCTGATGGGCTTCATCTGGGTTTGATCTCGTAGACCAACGTTTGCGAGTTAGGACGCAACAAGTCATGCTTTACGTGATGAACAGTGTCAGTGTCCTACTTTTTTATCAAATTTAATTGTGAAATGATTTTACATATGCTATGGACACAGCTTTGCTTTGCTATGTTCAGTTCGTCTTACTTTTGTTGCTGCTTACAGTTAGAAGTTCATCAGAAAATCAGTTGACAGTTGAATTTTTTGACCTGCAGTTTTTCGCCACGCGTGTCAACATGAAGCGTAAATTAGGATGTGTCGTGTCTAAACATGTTCACCACTACCTTCATCCAATGAAGCCTGCAAAAGCAAAAATGTCATGACTTTGATTTTTGAATAAACTGGACTTTCGTCATCGTAGTGAGAAGATGGTGTATGAACAGAAAAGCCCAAAAACTTGTCAGACACTAAGTTAAAAACATTTAAATTTTTTTTACAAGACTGAGAAGTTATGACAGCAGTAAATCTAGTGCTAAACTACAAATGACCATGTGATCTACGGGTTACGGTGCAGGCCGTTGATGCTCACTGAATTCATGAAGAAACGTTTTAGATTGCAAAGGTTTCTCCGTCTCACTTTTCCTGGCCGTAGAGTTCAGTTCCATCCGGTCGGTGAAGCTGCTGCACGAGGCGAGCGAGGCGCTAACACTCCCAGCGTAAGGAGTTCTGCTCCCCGATGGCTTTGCCCGTACGATCCTCATGGAACTATGGAACTCTTTGGATAAAAGCCTCCACCAATTGACACGTTGTATTGTGTCAAGGTAGTGAAGAAAAGCGAATATGACAAACGTATCCCTGGGAAATAAGTCTTTGATCACTGCAGCAAGAGGCAGGGAGTGAGAGAAAGGAGAAAAGAGAAAAACGGGCAGGGGGGGGTGGGGGGTGGGGGGGCTGATTGAAATGCAAACCACCAAACAGACTGTAACCTCAATAAGGCTGCAGAACGTCAGGCCTTGATGGGAGAATGAATGGAAAGAGGGGAGAAATAAACGTAAAAAGAGAATGTTCTTCACTCTTACTTAGTTAATGAGTTAAAAGTTGTGAGAGAGACGGATGAAAACAAAGCAGACGACTTCCACCTTTTTTTTTTTTAAACGCGATCATACTGTAAGGTTTAACGAGGAGTCGAGTCAACGCGCAAAGAACAGAAGATGGAGAAAGAGAGTCAAAGAGAGAGAGAGCGGGTCAAAGAGAGAATGAGAGGAATATTTTCGAGGTTCCTCCCTGGAAAATAATCCTTTCAACACTGAAAGAAGAGAGAAAGAAGCCAGGAGCTCCAAACCTCATTGAAATGCAAAACCATTAAAACACAACATTGTTAATGAAACTGAATTCAAGATAGGACGAATTCTGTTCTCCTTGAAGCCTAAGCAGTCCTACTAATTGGCTGGTAAATGATTTGTGTAATTGTGTGATCCGCAACAACGTTCCGGTCTTAATTCGAACATGTATCGAGAAGGAATTCTTTAACATTGTTCAAGTAAAATGATCACAGTTGGTAATGATCACAATGGAGGAAAAAAACAATTAAAACAAAGTCTTATCGCTGCATCGGCTGTTATGGAAGTTCACTTCAAATTCACTGATTTAATCAAAAGTGCACTGTGTTGATACATTGCAAAATATGTTGTCATTATTCAGCATACTCTGTGCTGTCTATCTCTACTCTACATTATTCAATTTGACACTGTCTTCTTCTAAATATATGTAGTTTTTCTTGTGTCTACGTACATAATCAGAGGTATATTTTAACTAAATCCCACCAAAGTATTGTTGGTGGGGCTGTTACTTTTGCATGTTACCTTTCCACCTTTTACCTTAGCGACGAATGAGCAGCGATGAGCAGCCTGATGTAGACGTACAGATTGTCCCATTAATTATGGATGCACTGAGCGGTGAGCGCCACGCTCCGTCACCTCCATGAATGGCTATGTTTGGAAAACAGAAGGTGTTACAGTGTGCGTTAGTCCTCATCAGGCAATCTGCACGTTGATGTAAAGTCAATGAATAATTAATGGCAGATGTTAACATTTGTCCCAGTTGTGTTTCTCTGTGGTTTGCCTGCCTTTCACAGGGACTCGGGCGGAATCGGAGCTCGAAGTGTGCTCCCGCTTTCATCTGTGTTTTGGATAGAAAACAACAGATGGCACATCAATCAAAAGTTTAGTTGGTTTTTTTTTTTCGGAATAATGAGGATTTAGCGAGTGCGTGACCACGTTTAGGGAAGAAAATTGAGGAAGATGTTCAGAATCTCAGTTGAAGAAATATATGCTATTGGGAATTGTTCCAGTACATCAGAGACGTAGTCCTGCTCTGTCTCTCTCTACAGTAGCACTAAAGCCCAGTAAAAACACCGAATGAAGCAGTTTCATGTTAAAAATGAGTGTTTCTCCAGCGGACACAGGATAGAGGGCTATGAGCTAAATGCTAGCTTTTGCTCAACTTGTTTCTCTGAAAATTTAAGATCCAGACGTTCGATGACTAAAATCCTTCATCTGGTTATAAGGTATAGTTGAAAAAACAACCAAGATCTAAAAAGTATTTCCTAAAAATTTGGCTTAAATCTGGATTAAAAGTCAATTTATGACGAGGGACCAATTTAAACCAGAATGAAACGTTTTTTTTTTTTTATTGTTGGAAACATTTGGGATAATGTAAGTACACAACTCAACAAAAGAATATAACAGAGGTCTAGTTTTACTGCAGAATTATTAGATATTTTAGCTTTAAGTTGCCTGGAAAAGCAGCCACAATGACATTAGAAATACTATGTAGTATTTTAAACTTCCTAGGAGAGAACGTTGGTACATCACTGTTTGTAATATTTTTCTTTTTAAAGATGAATTTCTAGCTTCAGCTCCTTGATTTGCAGTGACATCAGCGTTGTAAGGTTTGTTAATTGAATGAGTCCTAGTTTGATTTTTTCTTTTTACAGTTTTATAACGGAGGCTTTGTGCATTTGGCTAAAGAATCTGATTTCCTGACGTGGTTGCTAATCTTTTGTTCAGATGATTAAAAAAACGATGGCCTTCCAACCCACGAAAGCGCCAACAATGTTTAACCTAACATTGTCCGTGCTGAGAACAATAAGACTTCTAAGTAAATACAACATGATTACTGTTGTTGCTGTTGTCCCAAGATTTGCAGTATTGACTCGACGTCGACTGCTAAATCTATCAGTTTCCCGCGGCTCCACCTTTGGGCGGAAACAGTTGTTTCCCTCCCTGCAGCGGTCAGTCAAGCAGCCAGTAAAATGGAGACGGAGGTGGTTTATTATTAATGGGTCACTGATAGAATGGAAATGAAAATGGCCCTAACGCTTTAGGTCAGCACCGCGTGTAAACATTATCACGTATGACACGGTCACTCAGACCGTAAGCTTGTTGCAGCATGTCCGTTGCATTATTAAAGGGCTTTTTGCAGCCGGTTACCATCGCTGATACGGAGAACCCGGGGCTACGGTGGGTTTCAGAGCAGATGGAGAGAGGGAGGGAAGGAAAAATGTTGATACACCTAAATCCCTCCTGGTCACAGGACCTATAAACAGAGAGTGCAACACAAAAAAAGAAAAAGAAAGAAGAAGAAAACAAAGGTTACGCACTTTCTTTGTACCTTTTAAGGTTGAAATCAGTTTGAGGTTGTATGTTAATGATGGCGGGGATGGAGGGATGAAGAAGACGAGAACAAAAACAGAGAGAGAGATGGGAAGGGAGGTGAGGACAATGAAGGTTAAGAGGAAGTTGGGAGAAAAAGAGGAGAATGGAAGTAGAGATTGAAGGAAGACATAAGCAATGCAGGTATCGACAGGAAAGAGGGAGGGGGGGGGCGGGATGAGAGAGGTGGAACAAAAAATAATTTGTAAAGGCAAGAGAAGGATGGAGAGGAAATAGGAGAAAGGGAGGGGGATGTTGAAGGGAGGAAATGTAAAGAGAAGATGAAGAATAAATACAGGGGAGAGATGAAGGGCAAGGGAAGTGGATATAAGAAGGGGAAGAAGAAAAAGAAATGAAAATAGCTTCAGCGTTTGTGTTCAGGGGGACGGACGGGGAGAAGTGAAAGAAGGAGGAATGGAGGGCTGGACGGAGAGAGAGAAAGATCTTGGTCATTTCTGCAGGTTCGGGACTAGAGAGGCAGAAGAAAGAGAATCAGGAATGGGAGGAGAGAAAGAAATGTGCAGGTATATGTTTGAGAAGAAGAAGGCTGAAGGCCCTGCGTGCTGTTTCCGTTTAACCCCGTAAATAGTTCAATAAAGCCCACCGTCTTTGTTTGTCGGAGCCCAGGGCTACGGCGTACATCACAGAGAGGGAATAGACGTACGAGCGGACAGACTGTGTGTCTCTTTGTCTCGGGGGAATCTTTAAGGGGCTCACGTTCAATCTGCTTCAGGCAGAGCGACTGGGAATACACAGCGTGGACAGCCACGGGGGGCGGCAGCGAACGATTGCATTGAATATTGAATTATTCGATTTTGCAAGAAAGAATGAATAATCAAAAGTAATCAGCCCAGCATTCTCTGTGGTTCGAGCCCTGATGGACCGACTTTACAATTAAATGATTCAATCAAAATAGTTTCCAACAAACTCATTGTCGAGATACGAACGGACTGATTGAACCACTGCAACACTAATCGATAATTCGAGGAACTATTGAGGTTCAAAGTTGATTATTGACCTTGGAAACAGCAGTAACCGTTTCCCCACCAGCTGCTTTGATTAGCTGTTCTGGTGCGTCCATCCCATCACATGATCCTCCCCCGCTGATGGAGTTTACCCGGTCGACACCGAATTATAGAATTTTCCTTTTTTTAAATTTTTTTTTCCCTGATCCCCCATCAGCGGCTGAAGATGATGTGATCACGACCACAAGAGCCAGAACAGACGTCGTCGTGCTGAGATCATTTTCTCTCAAC
>CALSCE010000213.1:59607-99607 GCA_943593645.1 Bovichtus variegatus
TCTCTTTCTCTCTCTCTCTGTCTCTCTCTGTCTCTCCCTCTCTCTCTGTCTCTCTCTCACTCTCTCTCTCTCTCTCTTTCTCTCTCTCTCTCTCTCTCTCTCTCTCTCTCTCTCTCTCTCTGTCTCTCTCTCTCTCTCTCTCTCTCTCTCTCTCTGTCTCTCTCTGTCTCTCCCTCTCTCTCTCTGTCTGTCTCTCTGTCTCTCTCTCACTCTCTCTCTGTCTCTGTCTCTGTCTCTCTCTGTCTGTCTCTCTGTCTCTCTCTGTCTCTCTCTCTCTCTCTCTCTCTCTCTCTGTCTCTCTCTCTCTCTCTCCCTTCATAACTCTAATCTAAATGTAACGTCATAGTTTTGTAATCTTTACTGTGGGCTCACTAGGATCTTTAGTCTTGTAATTGTTGCTGTAATCTTAAAGGTATAGTATCACAAGACACATTACATGTTGCATTATGAAGTGTTAACAGAGCCCTGAGTGTGTGACACATGAAACAGTGAGACCAGACACTCTGACTCATTTATTCATAAACATGTAACATCCAACACAAGAAACTGTTGACAATGTACATGTGTTTTGAAGGAATAGCAATTAATAATAATAATAGTAATACATTTTATTTATCAAGCGCTTTTAAAAAGGTACTCAAAGACGCTTCACAGATACATATTATTCATAAATACATTATAAAACACACAATAAAGTGCAATAAAACAAATCATTTAATTATTACATAATGTAAAAGTAATCGTTCCACTTCATATTATGCACTTTATATTATTATTACATTGTAATATATATAATATAATACATACATTTTTTTTTACAATAAATATTACTATTATTACTAAATAAATATATTAATAAATATTACTTAACACTAAAAAAAAAAAAAATCTTCTTCTTTCTGTGCTGCCCGGTACCGGTCCGCCGCCCGGTGGTTGGGCACACAATTTTTTGTCCTACAATGAATCTCCCTTTCAACACTTCGTCAGGTGCACGCTGACTCGGAAAGATACTGGTCTCACCTAAAGGTGCTGCAGAAAGGGAGGAAGATAGGCCTGGTGGTGAGAGAAAACAGTCGTCATTTCTATCTTCATCTTCCATCATCTTCTTCGTGTGTAAAGAACATTAGACAGGAACAGCTTATTTTCTAAAAATATCTACTTTGAAACAGTCCCTGGGATGAACCTGCCCACAATCCAAATCTTTTTCAAAGCGTTGCATTTGTTTGCATGCGTCCTTTAAACAGCAGCACGGGGAGACCGCAGGGGGAAGAGCCGGAGTTGTAAAACCATCCTGGAGCTGGTTACAGCTAGTCTGCACTCAAAATGGACACGGCCTCTATCCAAATGGGTTCATGTCACTAAGTACACGAGAGGCAATTAGATGATGGAGTAGAGAAGAGAATTAACACTTCAGTGACAAAAGGGAACTACCGCCTTTCTCCCCATCAATGCAAGGGAATTAAATAACCACGACAGTCGACCATTAGTGATTTTGTCCTGCGTTTTTCCTGCTAAACGAATTGTTTCCAAGACACAATTTCTTAATTTGTTTTTTTTTAAACACAAGATTTAAAGTTTTGCTTTTGAAATTCACATTGGTCGTCAAAATTGCGTAAAGTGTTAAGTCGACTAAGCACGCGTTCAATCAAGGGCAGCCTTAGGCCACAACTTGTACGTTCGCATGGTCCCGTTTTCGACTGGCAGCTCATTTGGAAAAGATCAAACGTTGTGTTTGGGTTTCATGTGTTTGTGCGAAAAAGAAAAGAAAAAGAGAAGCGAAGCGATCTTGGACCCGAGGGCTCAGACGATACATGTTTGTGTAAGCCAAACTGAAGCTTTGTTTGGTAATCTCTAATGTTTATTTCGTGGCTCCCTCTGGGAATTGGGTCATATGAATGAGCCCCCCGTGGAGAAGAAGAAGAAGAAGAAGGAGAAGAAGAAGAAGAAGAAGAAGAAGAAGAGCAGGTCTGCATCCTGCTGCATCATTCCAGTTGCTGCTGTAGTAGTAGTAATACTAGCCTGGTGACTTGAGCACATTTACATCGCCACAAGAGGGCTCCACCTTCACACCATATGTGACGAGGGAGACGGCAGTGAAGCCGGTGACACAGAAAAAGAAGGAGGCTGGAGAGGTGGGGAAGTATCAGAGAGGTGGCTGCAGATAAAGACGCGGAAGAAGAAGAAGAAGAAGAAGAAGAAGAAGAAGAAGAGGGATGAGGACAGGAGGAGAGAGGCAGATGGACGAAGATGGAGGACAGATAAAAGGTTTGAACGTGAGAGCGGGGGAGAGGACAGATGAGGGATAAGTAAGAAGGAGGATCGGAGCAGAAGATGATGAAGGGATGAGAAAGGAAGGCAAGAGAGAGGAACGATAGGGAGAGAGGGAAATGAAATCAAAACAGGTTTGTCCTACTTAGTGTGAATCATTGTCTGTTTTCTTTCAATAGCACTCGTATTTATTCTCAGTGATGTTCTACGTCTGTATGACGCTGTCCAATCTCAGCGCAGGACCGTGCACGGTGGCGTCTACACAAACACGTACGTGTGTTAGATTGCAGCAACGTTCACTGACATAATGCGTCCTCCAGCACCTTGCTTTAACTCCTCAAACTTAAAACTACACAACTTATTCTAACATAACCCCTAAAATAAATAAAAAGACCTCTAACAGCCCTATGAAGTGAGGAACGAAACAAAGTTCCCAGAAAAATGTCCCCAATTTCCAAAAAGGTTTTGTGTCCAAATATGTCCTCTGTGTAAACATGGACCAAACACACACACACACACACACACACACACACACACCTTCTCCGTGTCTGCTTTTCCTATAAAAGCCATTTGTCATATTTTCATTACAGCATTCCTCGAAACATCTCCCCCTCTCTGTCCTGGTCCATTATTACTTTCTCCAGCTGTTTTTTTTCCTGCTCTGACTCTTTTTTTTCTGTTTCGTAGACGGAACGTGTACCCAGGGTGCTTTGTGGGTCAGTGTTCCACTCACCAACCAGCTGTCGCCGCTGGCTTTGCACCTCGATCGGTGGTGGGCTCGCTCACACAAACGTAGCTCATGCGCCACGAGTGCCACCGCACAACATAAAAACAATATTGTTTGCCAGTTGGACGGATTTTGAGCAATATATATTGTTTAACCAGGATATAAACTAGTGTTATATAGTGTTTAGGAATGGGAATGTCACTGATGTATTAGAATACTGTGGACAGATGTCGCCTATTGTGGAATTTGGGTCATTACCGTCGTCACCATTGACTTTTTCTGTTTAATCTCGACCTAATCTGCTCCACTCTGAGCTGCAGTTTTTGTTAAATGAATAGTCTGATGTATGTTAAGTCGGCTACGGAGCTGGAGCCGGAGGGCAATTATCTTAGCTTAACACTAACACTGTAAGTAGGAGAGAACAGCTAACCTGGCTCAGTCCAAACATTCAAAAATACAGAGCGCACCACTCTTAGGGTCAATAATTAGCTTCATGTACGGAATACAAATGAATGTTTCACAGTTAAACATTTCTTGGTGAACAAGGCAGCAGCGACTTCACGGAGTCCGCCTCCAGGATCCATAGTTCCAAGAAATGTCCGACTATTCCTTTAATGCAAAACATTATGTTACATTTCCCCGCAGCTGTTACGCAATTGCAACTTTTTTAACAGGCCCCAGACTTTTATTGTGAAGCATCTGCAGCTTCCTGGTTTCTTACTGAGCAAGCTGTGCTGACTCCTCAATGAATAAAGACAGTCAGCGGTGCAGTTTTTTTTTTTTAAATTGCAGGAAGGTACGATCACAGCGCAGACAACCAAAGGTATTTGACGAGATGAGAAAGTCATCCATTGTGAGCATTTCAGCCCTGAGCATGCTTCCCACATCTCACGCTCCGTTTCAAGAACTCTTCAGTGTGGAAGAGAGAAATACAAGACTGAAATGGTAGTTAACTGCATATAACCACTGGGTTGTGCTGTGGGTTGTGCTGTGGTACTGGTGAGGGGGGGGGGGTCATTACTGTCCCCGCCCTTGTCGTGTAATCCAAGTACTTTTTCCATGCAACATCTATTGTTCAGCTTTTGCTGAGACTATTTAAAGTCACAAATTGTAGCAATATTAAGCAAGTCTTTGTAAAGACACATATGCAAGTACGCACAGACGTGTGTGTGTGTGTGTGTGACACTTCAGAGCATAGTTTTTGTAAAAGAGAAAGTGAACACTATTTTACCAGCCAAGAGTGTTTTTTAGAGTCAATTAGGACTTCAAACAGATGGCTGATTTCCTGCTAAGAGGACACAAATGTATTCTGTCTAATTCATGTTTGTAATTCAATGTAAAACCAATGCACTTGGCTCTCGCTCTCTTATAGATGCATTAAAGACAGCGATAAACAGAAAAAAAATGCACCCAGATTTCAATCCAAAGCACATATTTTAATTTTTTTTTATATCATAAGGCAAACATCAATTTCTCATTACCATACCGCTGTCTGACAGGTGGCTGGTGTTAATTTGCTTCCCCGGCGTTCGGCTTCTGCTAAACTCAAAGTGATAAATGACATCGTTCAGGAGAGTGCCACTATCTCTTCTTTTTTTTTTTTTTCCGTAATAAAAGTGAGCATTTCTCTCCATTTTGCAGTATTCACATTTGAGCAGAGACATAAATTCACTGGACAACCGGAGAATCTAAGATGTGTTGCCTCGGGTTAATCTGCTGCAGGCTCGTGATGACAGTTGATGGCATGTGTGGAAGTGTGCGAAGCAAAGACACAGGCGTAATACTAAAGGGTGTTCCACTGACTCCTCTGTCTGTGAAAACAGCAGTACGCTGTCAAATGTGGCTCTGATTATGTTTTCCAGGTTATTTTCTTGGTGACTACAGGTTTTACAGACTTGAGGTTTGTGTTATTTGAAGGACGAGGGCAGAGCTTTGTGTATTGAAAGATGCTTTGGAGTTGCACCGTGCTAACGTAGAATCTGAGGTTTTGGGAGATTATTTCGGGATATCCTGGGGATTTAAAGTCTGGATATCTCGGTCTTTTTTTTCTGTCCCTTGCAAGTGCCTTAATTTTGCAGTAGTGTAAAATAAGTTAAAAAAATATATCAACTTGCTGCAGCCAAACGTCTTTTAAAAAAATGTTTTTTTACATGTTTGATAAAAAAATAAATAAAATAAGAAGATATCCCACTAGCTAACAAGCACACATAACATGTGGAGCATGCAGCAACACTTTTCATACACAGTACATGCATATTAATGTGGAACCAAAGTGGCGGCTAGACGCTATTAGCATGTTTAACAATGTTTAAATATAGCCAAGGTGGACAGAATTAAAACACTCACTGCACAAGTTTAGTTTGTATTTTTTCAGTTTCACAAGATATGCTCGTCAGTACGATACAATAATTTAATGAGGGACTGCAGTACATCCAAGCCTGGATCCCAAACACAGTTCACACGTAGTCTCCTGCATTATACTCTTCCCATGTATGAACAAACAAGTCAGACCTGAGCTGCCCCACTGTGGGTCTGATGTGAAAGTCCATCCGGGACTTTTTTGGTAAACTGGAGCTTCCACGACCCAACAATGTTATTCCTGTCGGGTTTGTTCTGGTTTTTCAGCCCTCGAAAGCTCTACAAGGGTAATAAGGTCACTTTCCACTGCCTGTTGCGCTTGCTGTGAAAAAACGTACAAACAGAGACGTTAAAAAAATGACAGACAAGACTAAAACCAACTAAGAATAAACACGAACTCTACTAAACATGAACCTGACTAACACACTAAATACAATACAATAATAACTACAACATGAAAACTTTAACAAACTCGACGCGACGTGACACTTTCTCTTTTTCTGGACTCCGTCTCTTTAAATCAGATGATATTCCAGACATTCCTCCCGGCGGGAATTCTGGATTCAGTCCCACATGGACCAAAGTAATGACCACGCGGCAGGAGGCCTAGTCGAAGCCGAGCGGAGCAATAGCGCTGTGGTTTAGCTTAATCATCGCAGCGCAGGCTGACAAGCAAAGACTAGAGCGGTGACGCCGAACTGAGGCGTGCCAGAGAGAGTACTTGTGTGTGTGTGTTGGTGGGAGTATTACAACTCTCAAGGGAGGTGAGGGGAGCCAATACCCGGTGTCTGATCATCATCACCACGGGACAGCGAGAGGAGCGCACGGCTTATTACGGTGACCACCACAGGAGGGCGAGTCGATCTCAGAGCCAGCTGGAGTTTCCTCAAAGCAGTTAGAAGAAGAGAGAGAAAATGAGAGACGGGAGAGTGACACGGATCCTGAGAGAGAGGCGACTGCAGGCAACAATCATAGAGATTAGAACAAATAGAAAGACCAAGAAACATCTGGATAGATATAAACACATGGCATCAGATGATCAAACAATGAGCTAACAACGGGGTCAGACCGCATGATGTCATCCTGAAATGGCCCAATTCTGCAGACAGAGATGAATTTAGCATCGGAAGGTTTCATTTCATGCCATGTATCTGTTTCTGGTTCCTGCCCTGATCACTTTACACATGATGCGTGTCGGGGAATGGTCAATGTTCAACATGTGACCCGGCAAGTTTCCTTTTTTGTAGGAGGTAAACATTCAATTGCCAGATCAATCCACACCAAGGCCTGTGGATCAATCAGAGTGACTGGGAGGTTGCTTCTGGTACCACAAATAAACATATTGACTATCATAAGGCCCTGGTAGAAATCTCATTAAAAGAGTATATATATATATATGAGTGTCTGTATGGCTGCATAGCATCAGAGGTAATCATGGACATGATGTGTAATTGATGATTGAAGAATAACTTTGCATTGGATCTTGCATGGAGTAAAACCTGCACTGTGTGGTCAGGTGGGATCTACTGTTCCTCGGAGACCACACTCAGCTCCGAGGTAGTGCGAAGCCACCACGCTCTCCAAATATTGGGTCTCCAAATGAGCAAAAGAAGCAAGGAGAATGGCATCCCGCTGTTATAATTCACCCGCAGTATTCAGTGAATAATAGTCCCTGGATTCCTTTTGTTTCTGCTGCCGTTTGACCTCTGAGCCAGAATGCACAACAGAAAAGGAGACAGCGGTGTCTGAACAAGTCGCTCTATCTCTCTTTGACACGCGCAGGAGAAACGCTTCCTCACACACTGCACATGCAAGAGCAAAAACACCTTCCGTAACCCGCACCACGCGCTTACTCGTACACACTTTTTCCTCTCTTTGTCCCACAAGCATGCAAATGCGGTGCTGCAGAAAAAGACAACATGCCTTGAGCCGTACACACACTTTTTTTTTTTTACACACACACACATGTGCACACACACACACACACCCTCAGGGTGCTTAGGTCGTTTTGTTAAATAATTAGCCCGTACAACAACCCAGCATGGAGTTAATTAGAAAGTCTGTCACCTTCTGCAAGTCTCGCAGATATCACTGTTTCCTCAGGCCGCATTCAGCCACTATCACAGCACACACACACACACACACACACATTTACACGGGTGGTGTTTTTCATGGCCCCTGGGTGAAGGATGCAGTCTTGAGTCTGTTTGTCCATTTTGCAGGTTAGCAGGATTTTCAAATCCCTTTCTGGAAAAAAAGGTGAAATTGCCTGTTGGACTGAAAATAAATGATGTGGCTTGACGTTCACATTTTATATTTTTAGACTGTTTCATAAACTCAAGCGCAAAATGATGTTAGCAAAAGCCTGGTCTGTACTTCAAACCAAAAGAATGGACTAATTGAAATATTCACACTGGTAGTCTGCCGAGGTACCTGCTCCTCACACACACACACACACACACACACGCAGTCACCAAAACGTGCACACACACAATCTGTTGTTTTTGATAGGAACACGTCGCTCGCACTGTATTGAATCATTACAAAGTCGTTGTACAAGGCTGCATAAATGCTCCCTCACACACACGCGCACACACACACACACACATTCTGTTAAATGTAAGTAAGGGGTCGTTCACCGCCTGAGGGATTTTAGTCGAGTTTGAAATTCTCGGGACTAATTTGAATTTAGTGAAGAGTTGGTTCCGTGTTTGATTCCAAGTAGAATCAGTCTAGGTTTCACATTTCTTTTTCAGCTTTAAAAGTTTCAAATGAATTCTGGCGACGTACAGAGTGCAGCACTCGGATACGCGTGAAGCTCACCAGATCAGCGATGACCATCAGCAAGGTGAAAAGTCACAGCGCCCTGGCAGCAGACGGACCAGAATCCCTCTCACACAAATTAAAGTGGAACGATTTGATTGATGTTGGGGACAGAAGAACTCTCACACACAGCACAGCTCTTATATATTATTGCCTGAGTTGTTATTGCTGATGTGTAAAAGCTTCTCGCTCTGGTTACCAGATACCGGCCCAATAAGCTTTAGACTCTAAAGCTTATTGGGCCGGTATCTGGTAACCAAAAAAAAAGGATAACCTCTAAAGTTTAGAGGTTATCCTTTTTTTTTCAACCAGCTTGTCGCCAACTTTGTCTGTCCGCCGTTCGGTGCAGGGCAAATAGAATTTGGTGGGTTTATCGGCACTAGTACGCTGAAAACAACAGCCGCTGGAAACGGGGTTGATCATTTACGAGCCATGCAACCAAAACAACGAGCTAAAAGAGGGCGAAACACAAAAGCTGAGGGGTTGGGCCATCTTTCTGTCACTATGAGTGAACCCTTTCGTACTCATTTGATTCATTTGTAACATAGAAAATATTGATTTTTAGGAGTTTTAAAGTTAAATTGAATACAAATTCCAGAAGGGATTCTACACCCAGTAGAGTATGTGTGTGTTTTTCGTGTCCGAATGGTTCCAGTGGACGTCGTACTTCTCTCTTCCTCCCTGTTTCCAGTCTGCCTGAACACTTGCATCTGTCGAAAAATACCCAAAACATCATTTTCTAAATAATATTCTCTGGAAAACCATATTATTTAATTCCAGCTTGTAAGAGCTTCTCGGAAATACTCATTTTGCAATTACTTGAGTGACATAACACTGCTGGAGAACGAGCTCTTTGTAGATGATTGACACAGAAATACTCAGGAGAACTTATTATTTTGTCCCAAATTTAGCACCTTAAAAACACATCAGCATGACTGTCAGCACCATTTAAAGTCTTTTGTCCTTAAGTTTTATTTTCCATTCTTTCATATAATACATGGATCTTTTATGAATTTAATCATAACAAAGTTTCAAGTTCATTTTAATATGAAGGTTTAGTTGCATTTTAATACCAGATGTCACTTTATTCTTTCAAAATGACTGGTAGCAAAACATATTGTTCTTTTATGAAAGCGGGTAACGTGGCTGGTTTCTCTGTGTTTTATACATATGGGCTGTGAGATACCCTATAAATAGTTTGACAGAGAGACACGCAGCGTGTAGAAAGGAGAGAAAGTGACAAAAAGCAGAAACTGAGCAAGACATCAGGTCAGAGGAAGACAAAAAATCTAGAATAGGGTGCGAATGAAAATGAGAGAGGGAGAGAGAGGCGACTGCACACAACAATCACAGAGATAAAAAAAATAAAAAATAGAAAGACCAAGAAACATCTGGATAGAAATAAGCACATGGCATCAGATAGTCAAACAATAAACTGCCAAGATCAGACTACATGAGGAAAAGAGGGTTAAACCATTTGTTAATCCTGAAACTAATATTTTAATATTGTTTGTCGCCTAAAACTGATTTCGCCGTAAGAAGCAGAAATACAGCCCTTGTGATCATTTTCGTGTGCGACCATCAGAGTGGAAACACCAACGTTGGTATAAATAAATGCATGAATAATTTGGTGGGATTTGTGCATCGTTATGTTAATTTGAAGATATTTTATGTATTCATTTTTCTTTCGTTTCGAACCTCGTGACGAATGTAAACTTTGGATTCGATCTATCGGCCACAGACTGCAAGTCATCGTCTGCATTACCTCACATTGAATCGTCAAAGTTCATGAGCTTCACATAAGAAGAGAATTCAAGGGAAAGAAATCACGGGAAAAAAAAATATCAAAATTGATGGAGCTGAACCAGAGATAGTTGACTCGTGTGACATCACTTGAGGCAATTCGGCAGATGTTCCCCTTTGGAGCGAAACAAAGGTTTTATTTAACTTTTCATGTGTTTTTTTTTCATGCGGTGACACTTGGCATTGTGTTGTTTAGAGAGGAAGACACACACACACACACACACGTACACACACACACACACACTCACACACACACACATATTATGCTGATTCATGGCATTAATGACACTTAGCCTATTTATTCATTAGACTTAATCCCTTCATTTGCATTGCTGGACTATATGACTAAGTCTTTGGGTATTTCGTGCGTGTGCATGTGTGTGTGTGTGTGCGTGTGTGTGTGTCTCTGTATGTGTGAGTGTGCTCGGGAGGTACTGCAGTGTGTGACAGCTCAATATTATCTCTGCTCCACACACCACTCTGCTCCTCTTGTGACCTATTTAATTTCCTCTGTACACCACTGACATCGTACTGTTACCCATGGCAACGCATGGCTCGAGCACGCGTGCATTACAGAGTTAGTGCGTGTCTTTTGTGTGAGAGCATTCAGGTGTTTCTGCGCGTTATCGGCATGTTGATTAGAGACGGTTCAGCACGTGTTGAAGTGTGTGTTCTTGAAGAACAACTTGTGTGTGTGTTTGAAAGTTTCTTTCTGTTTGTGTGCTAGGGCTGTACCCAAACCTCATTTATTATTTTTAATTGAAACTGGATTTGGCTGTTTAATACAAATACTCGACTGTGGTCGCTCCATGTGGGAGGGTCCTCTCCCCGGGGCCTTGCCACTCTCGGTGGACTTGCACCTTCACCTTCGTATTTCGTATTCGTATTTCATATTCGTATTTCCCTGTCAACCAAGCTGGTTGACAGGGAAATACAAAATTATTTGTGTATGTGTGTGTGTTTATATGTGTTTTGTTAGAAGGAATTGGTGTGTGTGTGTGTGTGTGTGTTTGTCTGAAAAGAAGAGAAACTCTGAACCTCTGTGTATGCATAAAAAAAAAAGACACAAATTAGCCTGAACACAAAATTCCATATTTTTTATCCCTGAGTTCACGAAAAGAGACTGAAAACATCTGAATAAACATGAACACATATTGACACAATCAGTCAAAATCCATATAATGCATTTGATTCCAGCTGGCTGGGGAGGTCATTTATCGGATGATAGATTTATTGTTTTCTTTGTGTGTAAGGAAAAGTGGTGCTGTACAGCCTGTAAAGCCCCCTGAGGCAAATTTGTAATGTGTAATATTGGGCTATATCAATGCAATTTGATTGATTGATTGAATATTGGTGTGTGAAGACAGAAATATTGCCAAATATGTTTCGATGAACTGTCAGTGTTGGAGGTAGGATGGTTTTCATTTTAAGTCAGACGAGATACTGGCAGTGAATGAAAATGTGGGAACTCGTGGCTTCATTGTACCCTGCAGTCATGTTGCCCCCAAAACAGCTTTTCATTTCCCTTCATAAGTTATTTCAATCTGAACCACTCACTCCCCAATAGGCTTCACTATCGCACTTTATTTTCCTCTCCCAGCATGCCACATTTTATCTCAAACAACCCCCCACACACACACACACACCCACACACACACACACACACCCCCATGATAGCAGAAGTTTTTTGAGTCAAACTGAGAGAAGAAACCACTGAAATTTCTGGAACACGGCCTGGTTTTTACATCCTCCTTTGTTTACTCTCAGTGTGTGTGTGTGTGTGTGTGTGTGTGTGTGTGTGTCTGTGTGTGTGTGTGCGTGCGTGTGTTTGTGAATGCTCATTTCTTCTGAATTTACCCGTATGTCACTGGGGGAGAGGGAGCCGGAAAATCTTTAGAAACAGTCTCAAGGAATGTACGCTGTGTGTGTGCGCGCGTGTGTGTGTGCGCGTGTGTGTGTTTGTATGCAAGTGTTTGTATGCAACCCAGAAGAGTTAGGAGAGGCCGACAGAGAGAAAGTGTTTGCTCTGCAGTTCACAGATATAATTTGTCCTCCTCCCCTGTTTCTTCCACCCCTCGCTCTGCCTCTCTTCGTCCTCACTTTACCATTCCCCTCCCAGCTCATTTCTAATTCCCACCATCTCTCTTTCTTTCTTCTCTTTGTAAAGGAAAGAAACCTATCCTGTGTGCGTGCGTGCGGGCATGTCTGTGACTAATCGTTTCAATTTTTCTCAGCGATGCAGTGCAGAGGTAGACCCCTGTACAAGTCACCTCAGCTCTGACTCCACTCTTCAACACTGCAAATGCTATTTTACAGCCAAGTGCAGTTGCACTGCCACGTGCACCTATTTCAAATCTCCGCTCTGCAGAAAGCTGTTAAAGCTACATTCCAACGTAGAATTGATACGAAACAAATGTCTAATGTCTTTGAACTAATGAGCTCCTTTCAAACTTTGGACAGCTAACAGGAGAGCGAAATGTATTTGCATGTATGTACATTTGCACTATAGAGCGGCAGGTCTAGTGGTCCAGTCCAAGATTACCCAGTATGTAGAGGCAGTGGAGGGTAGCTGGTTTAACTGGGAAAATCCTTAAAGGGAACCTGATAGGGTTCTCAACCTTAACAAATACAGAGTGGCCCTGAGCTGCAGAGCATGCTGATGACATTAGCTTCTAGTTAGCTTATCTAGCACCTGAAAAACTGGTGCTAGCTTTTGCGCCTTTGACTATATTTTTCAAAATCTTCTATTGTAAAACTCCAACATTTCAGGAAAGATGGTATAGCAACATTGTCAAAATGGGATTTATAGTGGTTAATATACACGCACTGCTCAAAAAATGTCTTTTTGCAGTCTGGGGTCTGATCAAACTGTGGGCAGATTTAAGATAACGTGATAACGAGAAGACGAGCTAACGGATCCAGATCCATGTGAACACCAGGTGTGACCAGGGTCTTAAAAGCAGCCGATATCAGAGGCGACCTGGGTGCAAGCTTTGCTTAGTGCATCATTAAGTAAAGTAAAAAAACAAACACATATATAAATATTTGTTTGGTTAAGTTTTCATCAAACCTTTAAGCGTCGGCTCGCCCAGAAACGCATTCTCTCACTTCCTTCTATTTGTGCATATCCACCTCTTGAGTTTTATGACTCCATCCAAACACAATGGAGGTGAACGGAGCTTTTGTTTGTGGAGGTAGCTAAAGATAACTTTCCATTCACTTACGTTGTTTTCTGGATGCCAGCAGAAATCTCAGAGGCAGACGTCTTAAAAACCTAAAAAAGATAAAAGGCGAACTCTGTGTATTGTATCTGATAATACTCCACGGTGTCGACAGTCCCATTCACGGAGCCTCTGCCGAGACGGTCCCTGAAAGTAGTTTGACATTATTCATTTCAGCAGATTTTCCTTTTCTCTTTTTTTTTTGTATCATGTCTAAAACTGCCTCAGGAAACGTCATGCGCACTTTACCCAAGGTGTCTCGCAACACATTAGCCTGTCACTTCATCCCGTCACTGTAGTTTGCACCACATTATAATTAAGCACTTAGAGTACGACCCTTCTCGTTTAGATTTAGATCGTTATTTGACAAGACGGCTGAGACTGAGACAGGAAAACAAAAGCTAAGGAAGGGAGCAGGAGACTGATGGACAAGGGAGAGAAGGGACAATCGCTTGGAAACAATAAAGCCTCCTGAGAGAGAAGGAGGCCTTTTTGTTCGTCCTTATGTAACGGTGTCTTTTTTTGGGGGGGGTTTAGGAAAACAATTGAGAATGTTACACTTTAACCACCATCTAGTTTTCTTTGCACCAAATCAAAGAAACGTATCCGGACACTAACTTATTCATTGTGAAATATATACTACACACTCGGATTAGCTGGGGATTTAATGTGATTTATGTTTACCACTCACGTCTGTGCTTCATCTGGCACCTTTAGGATTACCACGCCGTGGTGACGTGCTGTAAGTAATTTGCTCTTTTTTTTTTTTGCACTGACATATTATGCAAGTGGACGGTTTTGCGTGGGGGTGTTTACTTCAAACATTACTTATGAATGGTTCGATAATGTATGTCAAATGTATTATTGTTATTACTGGTTGCTAGTGTATTTACGCTCACATGTTCACTCACTGTATTATGCTGCTACCTTTTTTTTTTTTACCACGGTTGTTGTTGGTAAAAGCTAAAGTTATCTTTAGCTACCTCCACAAACAAAAGCTCCGTTCACCTCCATTGTGTTTGGATGGAGTCATAAAACTCAAGAGGTGGATATGTACAAATAGAAGGAAGTGAGAGAATACGTTTCTGGGCGAGCCGACGCTTAAAGGTGAATGGTTTGATTTATATATGTGTTTGTTTTTTTACTTTACTTAATGATGCACTAAGCAAAGCTTGCACCCAGGTCGCCTCTGATATCGGCTGCTTTTAAGACCCTGGTCACACCTGGTGTTCACATGGATCTGGATCCGTTAGCTCGTCTTCTCGTTATCACGTTATCTTAAACCTGCCCACAGTTTGATCAGACCCCAGAATGCAAAAAGACTTTTTTTGAGCAGTGCGTGTATATTAACCACTATAAATCCCATTTTGACAATGTTGCTATACCATCTTTCCTGAAATGTTGGAGTTTTACAATAGAAGATTTTGAAAAATAATCTCAAGAATATCACGTTATCTTGAATCTGCCCACAGTTTGATCAGATCCCAGACTGCAAAAGACTCTAATTTGTCCTTATTTTGTACTTACTTTGTACTTATTTTATATTTGCCCTTTTATCTGCACTGTGCCTTTGCTGTTGTAGCGCTGTGGGACGAATAAAGGTTTCCTGATTTTCTGATAAGAAGATATAGATACCGCTCTCATTGTCTCTATGGAAAATATGAAGCAGCAGATTAGACTAAATTATGCTTACCAGCTCCTCTAAAGCTCTACAATTAAAACATTATATCTACAAGCCAACGAGAACTCGGTAAAATCGTTTATTATTCCGGTAAATGGTTCTGAGGATTAACAATATCTACTCCTCAGCTCATTTGCACTTCATCCCGACTACTGTACGTTTTCCCCGGTTGGTTCTGCTTAGTCTCCCAAGCATGAGAAACTGCAGCCTATTACGTGTCCTCATTCATCTCTTTTAGCTGTTTGCTGTATTAGTATAAGTTGTGTTCTCTTTGTGTAATTTCTTCTTAGAGGAAGAGGGATCCCTGAGTTTTTAGTTATAAGTGCTCTGCCACAAATTTAACTGGCACATTTTTCAGAATCTTGATGAATTATTTGTCAGTGTGTGAACGCACCCAGTCAGTCAATCTACCATCCAAAGCAAGGAACGGGAAAAAGTTTGAGTGAATGTAGAGCAAAGTCAAACTGAAAAATGGGTCATGAGCCTGTTTCTTGTGGTTTGCCAACATGGCACAAGGCTGATCTGATGAGCCTGGTTCCCTGGGCGTTCTGCACTAAACGCAAAGTGAATATGCTGTCAGAACTATGGGATGTTCAGAGTCAAAGTTAATCAGACCCCATTGACATCTTCTGAATTCCACAAAAATCCAAAATGCTTGTGAAGGCTTTTATTTTGTTGTTTTTCATCATGTTTGCAGACACCAGGAATTGTACAAGATCTAAACAAACAAAAAAAAAAAAACTTTTATTATCTTAACTTTGGGACCTGGCTTTGTCTTTAAAGTGTGTGTGTGTGTGTGTGTGTGGCTGCATTGGGGATTAGCATTAATGCCCTAATTGTACAATTAGGAGGATGAAATGGGGGAAACAACAAACATTAAACATTTATGTTTATAAAAAAGGACTACAATCCATGAAACAACCAGTCACCGACTCAACACAATGTGTGCTTTTCATATTTTTGAATTTTGATTCAGCTACATTTCTCTCACCTCATTAGGGGAAAATTGACAGTAAACTGTTTGTCGGAGTTTGACTCCACCATGTCTGTTGTTTTATCAACCCGCACCACCTCTCAGGTGTCATTTATACAGTCTGTGAAACACATAAGGTGTTTTCATTGTTTGTATCTCGAGACAATCTGCAATCTTTAAAAAAAAAAAAAACCCCGAACCACCAGGGGCGTTTTTTGAAAACAGTTTTTGTCATAGATACTTTCACACAGAATGCAAATGATTAATATTATTATTGGATGTCAAATCCAAACTTACACCATAGTAGTGTAGCCAAGCGTTTTGAGTTGCGTATATACTCATAAAGCTTATAAAACAACAACACAGAAGCTCTGTTCCAAACTGTATCACTCCTTCAAACATGCCAGATCCACCCCTTCACAATAAAAGCCCTAGATATAAAATGCGTAACTACTTACTAGAGGGAACTCAATAAAAATAGAGAATAATGTCGAATCCATCATTTTTATTCCTGAAGAATTACCCAGCGTCTGTCGCAAATTTGCGTCGCTTCTGTTATGAATAGTTTCGATAAGAAATATTTGCAGGAGAGTATTTAGTATTTTCCGCGTCGACACGCCCCCGGTGCCTTAATCATGCTCTTTGTCGTCTCTGTCTCTCTCTCTAGCATCGTCACAGTTCTGCATATTCTTTTCATATTCTTTGCCTTTGCTGTTGTAACGCTGTAAATTTCACCGCTGTGGGACGAATAAAGGTTTTCTGATTCTGATATTCTGTGTTGGGTGCATATTCAGTGCAACCATTACTGGACAACTAACATCTTCACTGTATCAAATGCATCTCAAGTGCATTTCTCAAGAATGTAACAACGGGATTTCTTGAGGGAGGGAGATCGATTAACGCCAATCACACACTGCACCCATTTAAGAGTATAAGACCTATACTAGAATCTAAATAGCTTGTGAAATACGTATCAATGAGTCACTCTCAATGGGTCATTCTGCTCGTGTGTTTGTGTGTGTGTGTGTGTGTGTGTGTGTCTGTGTGTGTGTGTGTGTGTGTGTGTGTGTGTGTGTGTGTGTGTGTGTGTGTGTGTGTGTGTGTGTGTGTGTGTGTGTGTGTGTGTGTGTGTGTGTATGTGTGTGTGTGTGTGTGTGTGTGTGTGTCTGTGTGTGTGTGTGTGTGCAATCGTCATTTGAAGTTGAACTGCTGTGATTAATTCACACCCCCACTTTGTGAGACTGTTTCATAACCAGTTCATGTAGAGTACCAGTGACACACACTCATACATACACACGCACGTGCACACACACACACACTGCACCCATTTAAGAGTATAAGACCTATACTAGAATCTAAATAGCTTGTGAAATACGTATCAATGAGTCACTCTCAATGGGTCATTCTGCTCGTGTGTTTGTGTGTGTGTGTGTGTGTGTGTGTGTCTGTGTGTGTGTGTGTGTGTGTGTGTATGTGTGTGTGTGTGTGTGTGTGTGTCTGTGTGTGTGTGTGTGTGCAATCGTCATTTGAAGTTGAACTGCTGTGATTAATTCACACCCCCACTTTGTGAGACTGTTTCATAACCAGTTCATGTAGAGTACCAGTGACACACACTCATACATACACACGCACGTGCACACACACACACACACACACACACACACAGACACACACACAGACACTGTATCTTATGAAACTTTGAACACCCTCCTGGCATCAGAAAATCATCCCTTTAAACTCCTCTAAGTGAATTAATGAAAGAAAGCCACATTTGTGCCTGTGCATGTGTGTGTGTGAGCGGTGGGTGGGTGCTTTTTTTGTGTGTGTGTGTGTGTGTGTGTTTATCTCCTTATGACGATCCTCTAAAATAGATGACTGAGATAAAACATTCTAAGTCATCTCATTCACGGTCGATGGTCGCAGAGACGCCTGTAACGGAGCTTATGAAGTAATCGCTCATATGGTTTCAGTCGTTTCACATTTATTTTTTTTGTCTTTTGAAAGAAAGATGGTGTAAAAACAAATCACAATATGGTAATATATAAATACAATATACATGTGCTTTACTCAGCCGCTCCGGTATATGTTTTGATCTTATCTGGAGCTTTTATGAAATGAGCTAAACGCAGTTACATGTACATAACGTGCCCTAAATCAAGCTGTATGCGTGCAAGCGTCGGTAACGCGTAGTGTGAAGGAGGCAAGATCAACTGCACCAATGTTTCGTCGTGCCACCGTTTGGTAGTTTTGGAGGTTTAACATCAAATGACAACAAGTGTTATTACCATGTAATCTTGCAGAGGTGTCTCCTATCATGGCTGGTCACGTATATGGGCAGGTTTAGGACATGTGACATGCTGTGCCTTGTTAACCAGCTAATTGAAACCATGCTGTGACTGTGCTGTGATGTGGAGTTCTGTGTGCCGAGGGCTAAGCTTCTGGGTGTGTGTGTGTGTGTGTGTGTGTGGGGGGGTAGACTAGCTGAGGCTAGCTGTAAATAGCTTTAGTGTGAAGGCTGACTGTTAATCTCCATGTTTAACACATGCAGGAATAGAGAGTGAGACATCATGATTTAACGGCAACATCAGTTGTTGTCGGTGGATTTGGAGCACCTTCGACAGCAGCAGAACGCCATGTGAGGAGTAACGACGCGCTGCTGTCATTGGTTGGAAGGGGACGTGGCTCCCTTTTTCATTGATAAAGTTATTGATTCCAACACTGTTGCCACATAGTAGTTCAGTGGTGGCAGGGCTTCCTCACATACAAGACGCAGTTGATATTTAATGTGATCATTTCAGACGAATATGTGAAGTTATGCGAGGAAGAAATGGCGTGACATACAGCCTGCAAAACAGAATCCAAACGAGCAACAGAGAAGAACACGTGGAATGCTGTTCGGCCCGCCGATACCTCAACGTCCTCTTATTGCACCGCAATATCTGGAAGAAAACAACTGCTTTTAGGTTTTGGAATCCACTGACAAAGCCGAAAAACCGAATGGAGTCTATTTCTGTCTTTTTGACTCTTGTAGAGTTTATAATACTTTGAAAGTTGTTCTGATGTGAGCTGAGGACAGTGCTCCAGTGCTGCTCCGGATGTCTGGCAATCTGCACCTGACCTCCTTTTTCTTCCTAAACTTTGAGTTCAGTTTCACTCCTTTAATTCTTCTCGACAGATTGTTGGGGTCGGTACGTAGATAAGAAACATCCAGCAAGTGCTGACTGATGCAGCTTTTATTTCATTTAATGCTTCGTCTAAACAGGTAGTCTCATTGAGATGAAACATATACAGTTTAAGCAAAGACAGGTGCACAAATTATTCCCATTTTAACTTGTTCAAGTTCCCATATAACTCAACCGCATTCTCAGCTGTGTCTCAGCTTTTCATTTACTGACGCACATTTGAGACCTCCAGTTTACTCTCTTTGCGAAGCAGCCGCCTCAAGACACAACGGATACATCAAAAATCTTCACGGGGTTGACTTTTAATTTCCTTTCTGCAATCAATTTTTGCCAGGTGTCACACTTTTCAAAGAGTAAAAAAATTCAGTGCAGGATCACACCGTCTGTATGGATCGTCTCGGGTCAGCGATTAAAAAGCATGTCCTAAACCCCCAGGTGAGTTTTCATTACGGCTTCCTGGAGTTCACTCAGTTCAGCAGTGTGTGTGTGTGTGTGTGTGTGTGTGTGTGCATGCGTGTGCGTGTGACCAAGCACGAAAGGCCGAGTGTGTATTATAGAGGGTCTACTTTCTGTGTGTTACTGTGTCCTTTTCCCGTGTGTGTTTCCCTGCCTGCTTAAACAGAGAATATGCATGTGTGTGTGTGTGTGTGTGCGTGCGTGCGTTAGTCCAGAGTAGATGATGACCCTATTATGGAAAGACAAGAAACATAGGGGTATGTATGAGGATGTGAACGAGAGGGACAAAGAGAAGAAGGATGTTGACAAATGGCGAGAGACGGTGAGAGAAAAGGAAGGAAGGGTAGTTAGGGTCAAGGGAACAGGTGGAGTGGGAGGGATGGATGGATGGAGGGAGGGATGGATGGAGGGATGGATGGATGGAGGGATGGAGGGATGGATGGAGGGATTGATGGAGGGATGGATGATGGATGGATGGAGGGATGGAGGGATGGATGGAGGGATGGATGGATGGAGGGATGGATGGAGGGATGGAGGGATGGATGGAGGGATGGATGGATGGATGGATGGATGGATGGATGGATGGATGGAGGGATGGATGGATGGATGGATGGAGGGATGGATGGATGGATGGAGGGATGGAGGGATGGATGGAGGGATGGATGGATGGATGGAGAGATGGAGAGATGGATGGATGGATGGATGGAGGGATGGAGGGATGGATGGAGGGATGGATGGAGGGATGGAGGGATGGATGGAGGGATGGATGGATGGATGGATGGATGGATAATCAGGGAGGACAACGGGGAAGAGGGAAGAAGAAAGAAAATGAAGAAACAATGGAAAGCAGGAGGGAGGGAGACGTGGATTGATTGAAGTAGTCAGCTGTGGTTGCTGTTGTGGAAGGAGACAAACTGTGTGTGTGTGTGTGGTGTGTGTGTGTGGTGTGTGTGTGTGTGTGCAAGCTAACTGACAGAAGGAAAAGTGCATGTGAGAGACAATAGATAATGGAGCAGAGGCAAAAAAAAAAATAGCACCTCGCTGAGTCTTCTTAAGAGAAAAAAAAGTTGCTTTATTTCTCCCCGTTTTCTCTGGAAGTAGCAGCTGAGAGTTTTTTGACGGTTTTATGTGGGAGGTGACGAGGTGGGGATGCATAGTGAGAGAGAGAGAGAGAGAGGGGGGGGGAGTAAATGTGCTGCCTCTCCCTTTCTCCCTCTCCTCTCTTTTCCCTCAGTGTCTCACTTCTCTCGTCGCTTCGTTCAGCAGATTTTCCGTGAGCTGAAGAAGAGGGAGGAAAGAGAAGGAGAAAGAAGGGAAGAGCAAGGAAGATTTAAAGAAGGGAATGACTGAGGTGTTTGTGGGACTAAACCTGAGCAACTAAGTGCTGCATTTTAAAGGGAGAGAAACATTTGGAGCAAGAGAAGAAGACCAGACCGAGGGGAGGAAGAAGAGAGAAAGGGAGAGGAGCACGAGGAGGAAGAGGGGGGATTTTGGGAAAGCAAGAGAGCCACTGTGTTGGAAAAAAGACAAGGGGAGAGAGGGAGAAACAAGTGAGTGCAGAGTGGCGAAAGTTATCGAGATTCCCAGAAAGACAGGAAGTTAGGAATAAAGAGAAGGAAAAAAGAGGTCTGCCCGATCTACAGCCGACACTTGAACCTTGGTCAGACATCCGTCATCCAGGATGGACAAAGTGGAGCGAGTGATGAAGATGGTGAAGAGGATGTCGCCGAGGAAGAAGAGGAGAGAAGGCGGAGGGGTAAAAGGGGGAGGGCCAGGAGAGCTGGAGAGCCCGGACACCCTGTGCGACGAACTCTGCCGCTTCAGCCTCTGCATTGGCGGTGAGAGGTCGCAACGCTGTGTGTGTGAGAGTGTGTGTGTCTGTGTGTGTGTGTGTGTGTGTGTGAAGTTGGGTGTTTTCTCATGAGTGATACCAAAGCAGTGGCTGGGTGTGTGTTCTTGTTAGTGCACCTGTGTGCGTGTGTCTATGTTTACAGGACATGTAATATACTTGAGTAAATTAAGTATTCGTGCACGTTTTTTTCCCCCCTATTCGAACAACAAGGCGTATGTGTGTGTTTGTGCGCATTTCGGGAAAGTCAGCATCTTCATGCGCTTCCTTCCATCTTTGAGCTTTTGGTTTTGGTCGAACCAAAGATGCTCTATAAGTAAAGATGACTCACTACAAGCGGCGAGAATGGTATGAAATGGTAAACACTTCCTGTGTCCTAAGTGGCCGTGGTCTAATGTATGTATATATAGAAATCGTATTTTTCTAACATGAGATATTTACACAACAAACAAACATATTTATATATATATATATATATATATATATATCCGCATATGTGTTCCTATTTAGCAGCGTGACAACACTGAAAGTCAGGCTTTGTGTCCCGTCTCCCGCAAAGTCAATGCTGCTTTGTTTTAAACATGACAAACGCAAACGTTCCCTTCCTCAACCGAGAAGATTTAGTTGTCTGACGACTTATTTATGTACATAGAAGAAGAAAAAAATGACACCCACTTTCCGTAAGCAGCCTGGTATTATTGACCAACTCCACTGTACCTCCAATAAATTACAAAATACAACTACTTTGCATCAACAATGACTTTTCGAGAAAAACAAAGGCCTGAAGCTGCCCACATTATGTTGACGATGTAATGTCTTATACTACTGTATTCGCCCACATAAACTAAAATGATCAAGGTTGGGGGGTGGTAGTCTAGTGGTCCAGTAGTCAGACTTTCAGGCTGCCATCCTGAGCAAGGCACTTAACCCCAAGTGGCTCCAGGGGACTGTCCCTGTAGTTAATCACTGTAAGTCGCTCTGGATAAGAGCGTCTGCTAAATGACCTGTAAAAAGGTTACGACAGATTTCAACATTGACGGGACAAAAGGTGTCCAGTCTAGGCAAACAAATGCCCCTCCAGCACCTTGACAACTGCACCACATATGAGCTTTAGATTTGTTTCTTTAGCAGCAATGTTGCCATGAAATCGAATTGCTATCAATGTCTTGGAGACTGGCGCACACTGGCACTTCTGAGATTTTAAAGACATTTCTTCTCCTGCAGGGACAGAAAAGTTTGGCCCTCAGTTTTCTTGCGACAATGTTTTGTTGTCTGTTTTTGCCAGTGTTTGCTGCATTGCCGTTCCGATGGCTTAATTAGTTAGCGCTAGCATCTAATTAGCTCTGAGCTGGTTAGTGTTGCTGTTATAGTTTGTTAGGTGCCTCATGTTCTTCAAAGACTTTTGGAAGTGTTTCACAGAGAGTTCAGATTTAGTTTTTTTTTTGGGAGGTTTATTTTTTTACTTGCTTTGATCGTACACAAACAGCTCGGCGAAGAGAGCGCGAGGGTGAGCGTGGTAGAACGCGTAGAGAGAGATATATACATATACATCAGTAACGTACATACGTGAGGGAGGGAGGTGGGAGTGCGCCGGTTTTCCTCTCCCCCTCCCACGTATCCTTTCATCAAACAATATTTCTAACCACTCAGCAGAAACCGCAGCAGCCAGACTTCAAACAGCATCAAACCACCATCCGAGAAACAAACATTGCAGGCAGAAAAAGGTCACTTTGAAAACAAGAGGGAACACTGATGCATCAAGGTGAAAATCCCAATATCCTCCTATGTTTGAGCACAAAGGACATTTTTCTTCTCACATGACATATGCCATTTGCTGGATGCTTTCTTCTCAGCCCATCAGGAGATCATAAATGCCTAGGATGCCTTCCAGAAGACTTAGACCAATGGATTGCTTCACCAATACGCAGTATCTCATCTTAACGCAGTATATCAATCACAAACTGTTCATAAGAAGTGGACGTAGTCACTGTGACGTCACCTGTTGGTTTTTGGACTACGGTTGTTAAGCCTTGAGTTCGTCTTTTTGGCCGTCGCCAAAAGTACTCTAAATGGGACCGTAACACACACGATTTTTAAGAAGCAGCTAGCTCATTTTTGACCGTGATTGAAAACATTTTGAACTGGTTCAATCGGTCCAGGTTTAAGTCCAAACCACTGTTACGGCTGTTGCCAGGAAATGACATTGGCGACCGTTTAGACATTTGCTGAGAAAAAAGGAGAACTGTGAGCCACGCTAGTGCAAGGAAGGGGAAAACAAACGCTCCTTCTTGTACAAAAATGTCATGGGTCATTAAGTTAGAAAGTCATCCTCTGCTCAGACATGAGTGAGTTGTTTAATAATACCCGCCCCGCCCCGCCCTCGCTAATAGTGCCACTGAATTGTGGGTCCTCCTATGGGAGTACAGATTGCCTTTCAACGGCACACAGACTGTACCGCAGTTTGACTGGATCCTTGCACAGGTAGACTTCAGTGGGGTTTCTCCGTCTGCACCGAGTTTTAGTAAAATGCTTTTATACGACCAATTTTTTTTAGGTGAAAACTTTCTGGATCAGAATAGTGCCGCCATTAAAGCACCCTCATTAGTTGTGAGTTCTGTGAACAGTTTTGGCATTCCTGAAGGGGGCATTTCCACCCTGACCAACATACAGTAACATTGTGAAAAGATAAACTTGTAATCCGTGGGGTATTGGCTGAAGGCATTTGAGTCAGGAGAGACTTATATCTGAGTCAGCACATATGTATTAATATGTAAAGAAGAGGATGAGAAATGTGAATAATCTTTGCCGATAAGACCCCATTGTGAGATCACATATTTAAGGAGGAGGTGAAATAGAATAGGAAACCTCCCCATGGGGGTCTAGAAACTGGTGCTGATGGTGATGCGATGAAGAGAATGCCGAAGATCCGGATAACTCTTTCCAAGTCCTGTCAATCAAAGACACACTTTTGACAGTACTATCCAATGTTCCTTGTTAACTGCAGGTCTTATGGAACTCTTTTTTTCCCCTATAAGTGCAGTAATTGATGGATGATGACAAGCACAACCTACAGTGATCTGAGAGGAGAAAAGCATGGAGCACTTTGTCCATTGTCTCTGAACTATGGGGGTGTGTGTGTATATGTGTGTGTGTGTCTGTGTGTGCGTGTCTGTGTGTAAGTGTTGAATGAGTGCTAGGTGGGGGATGAAGAGGGGAATTACTGGAAAGAGTGAAATATGGGAAAATCATAGGATTCTGGGAGATGTTAACCTTGCCTTTCAGCGAGGATAGACCATTGAATGTCTCAAAGCATGATTTCATTTTCTGCAAAAAAATGTCTCCTCCAAAAAAAATACTACATTTTTTCATGAAAAAAGCTTGGATGTGAAAAAAACTTAGTTATCTTAAAAAAAGTTTGGATGTCAAAAAAATACTTAATTTTTATGAAAAAAGCTTGGAAGTGAAAAAAAACCTTAATTTTCCTGGAAAAAGCTTAAAGTAAAAAAAAATCTTAATTTTCATGAAAAATTTGAATGTGAAAAAATACTACATTTTTTCATGAAAAAAGCTTGGATGTGAAAAAAACCTTAACTTTCATGAAAAAAAGCTTGAATGTCAAAAAATACGTAATTTTCATGAAAAAAGCTTGAATGTCAAAAAATACAAAAAAACCATGAAAAAAGCTTGAATGTCAAAAAATACAAAAAAAAATTCATGAAAAAAGCCTTAATGTCAAAAAAAACGTAATTTTCATGAAAAAAGCTGCTGAGCCTCGGCATTATTTTCCAAGAGAGCCAATTTCCATCTCAAATCAGCATCTTATAATTACGCCTCATGCAGTGGAATGATCAGCTCCACTGTGAACCCTCTCCTGCTGAACTACTGAAGCAGCTGACAGATGATGCAAACGAGACGTGACCGTGCGATCAAGGTGGGAAAATACCATCAGCCGGGAAGTCGAATCCTGCACCAACAGTCAAAGCTTCACCTTCACCGGAGCTGTCGGAAAAACAAAACCCCACAGTACATTTCAGAGTTCAGGCATGTTCGGGCTGCTCCAAAAAAAAGAAAAGAAAAAGGCATTCAACTGGCAGCCACGACCTTTTCATTTAACCTCTGAGATATCCTTTCAGCATATCAAACACAACAGAGGGAGAGAATCGACGGTGAAAACGGAAGCTCCCATTGTTGCCAGTGCTCCGCCTAAATCAACCAATATAGACTGCAGAGAACGTAGACCGACCATTCGCTGGCCAAGCGACGGGATTTTAGACCTGATGGGGGGGTTGGGGGAAAAATAAAATTTGGAGGACTTGTTGAGTGCACAGTATATTTACAGGGGAACCTCAAACTATCTTGTGAAATGAGAAAAAAGTTGCTTTTGTTAATACATGGTTTGATATGGTTTGTTCGCACAATTTGTTTCATTAGTTAACCCCCGCTGTTCGATAATGATTAACAGCTGCACTCATTATTGTGGGCATTGATTTATGAAAGCACATGGTCCACGAAAAAAAACAAATGAATGTGGTTTGTCAGAGACTCCAGTCTGCGGTGTAGTTCCATACTCTTCACTGACAAATGAATTACTTTTTTTTTCTTCTTCAAGAGAATATGAAATGTGGCAAGAGTTGCATTTGATTGCACCACCCTGCTGCAGAAGTGGAAAATGTTAATACAAAAAAAAAGCTTTATGCTACCCAACAACGTAGCAAAAAAAAAAGAATTGTGGCTAATAGTAAGAAGGGTCAAAGAGAAACATGACTTCAACGCATTTGAAATGAACCAACCTTATTAGAGGTAAATGCAATTTTGCAAATCACACTCTTACGCCTATGAAACAGTTTCAGTATTTTACATCCTCATGCAGTTTGTGTTTTCTGGATTTGTGGCAGGCGTTTGCGTTTGAAAAAAAAAAAAAAAAAAGTTTCTTTGAAAAGAAAAATCTCAATATTAGCCTTGTATAACTTCTCTTTGAAAACTTACAATGACAATTGTAAATCATTATTATCCACAAGACAAATGGCTCTAAATGTTTGGTTTTAGATGTTAGTGTGTTTTCCTGCACCTATAGTCACATTGGCAGCAAACAACTGCCATTTGGGAGTCCATTTTAATTTTTACCGTCCGGAATTTGCTAAGAAAAATAATGAACCTGGCAGTTAGTTGAGTTCGGGGATGAAATCACTATCGCTGCTAACATGGACAAAAACAAATATTATTTTCCCTGGCTTGTTAACAACAACTGAAGTGTGTGAAAGACTGGTTAACTGGAGAAAAAATAAATATGTGGATGCACATCAAAAGCTCAGTAGATGGAGACAACATTGGGAATCAGCCCATTGAAAGCTGCCCACCAAGGCTGAGGAGGCTGAACAACATCCACAACTCGCTAAATGGCTACATCAGCATCAAAAGCGTAGCAGAGAGGGGAGATAATTGAATATGCCAGTAAAAAATAAATAAATAAATAAACAGATCACAGAAAAGGAAAGGCATCAAACAGGGCACATAATGAAATGTGACATTAGAAATCTGCTCCAAAGGGGTAAATAACATAACACGAGCTGCTGGCTACAGCACACGGCCTGAGGTCTCAATACAAACATCTACACCTATTTGTCCGTGCAGGACTGTGACCCACATCAAGGGTTTCCTTTCAACGCACATCAGTTTTGATAAAAAAAAAAACATATTTGACTTTACTTCCCAAAATCAATATATGCATGAGATTTCCCCGTATTTTGTGTATATCATAAAGCGTGTTAACATAGCCAGTGGGCATGTTAGGCGATTAGGATGTCAGTTAAACCAGAGTGGCGCCGAGATCTAGACGAGTTTATCATTGTGAGACTGTATAACTTTAACTAAGAATGTAGCGCATTCTGTTTCTTAAGAATGAAAAGTTCATTATATCGTTATTAAAATGCACTAATTCATTTGTCTAATTATGCTCAATACACTCAGGTTTAGCCGCCACTGTTTCCCTGTACTGGTATGACCAGTTCCTTATGGCATGAAGTGCTGTTGTTAAAAAATGATTGACGCCTGACGGTTATTGCTAAATTCTTTTGAAAAGCCACAGCCAAGAGAAAAAGAAAACCTCCATATTTCTTTCTCTCAACGATACTCAGCGCGGCGACACCGATTCCACTCTGTGCTCAGACACTGACTTTTTCATTATGCATGAGTGTCTTTTCCTACATGAAGTGCATATAAAATATGATACCCAAAAAAAAAAAAAAAAAAAAACGCCGTCTGGTGCAGTTGACGCAAAAAAAAAACATAAAAGGGAGAAAGAAAAAGAAAGAGAAAATGAAAATAATGCAGTGGTGGAGCGTTTCAAAACAGGAGGAAACATCCTCAGTGGCCACAGATTGTTCTCATGCATTTATCCTCCATCTAACAGTGGCGCTTTATTCAAGATTATACGGCAGAACCAAATATATCGAAGCACTAACGTCCTCGAATCAACTAGTTCCAATGAAAAAGGAAGAACAACCCGCTCTAAGAAATGAAAGGTTGACCCTTAGGTTGCTTGTGATGCTGATGATATGGGCATTAAATGTGACTTTTGTTACTAGAGCCACCTAACGTGTCATTTGTAAGTGTAGAAAGTGAGGAATAGAATTACATTTGTTTTACTAAGACGAAGGATCCCGTAGAGCAGAGGTCCCCAACCACCGGAGCCGCACAGAAAGAATAAAAAGTTTAGTTTTTTTTGTGTTAGTAATAGTTATTGTAAACATTTTTTATGTATTATATTATACATAATAATATGAATAAAGTGCATAATATAAAATGGAATAATTACATTTACATTATATATGTAATAATTAAATTAAATGTTTTCCACTTTTGGCCCCTGGACCGCTGCCGTAGAGCACAGAATTAAGTTAAGAGTGGCTAGCTGCCTGGAACTGGAATTTTATAATATGGAATTTAAAATCCATTTATTTCATTTGGGATATTTTGGATATCTCCTGGAAAACTGACGCTCCTGTCCGTCTCACCAAACACGCAAGGGCAGGAAGTGCAGACTCTGAAACGAACCGAAACCGAAACCGCAAACCGGAAACAAAAACAGGAAGTGCTGAATGAAAACAAAAAGATAACTCAACAAACTGGAGGAGACCTCGCAGTCGAGAGACGTGCGATGCTGTGTCTGGGACGCGGCATCTTCAGTGTTGAACATGTTTTCGTGGATTTATTTTTAGGGGCTATTTTTTCGCAGCTGGAGTGACCCAGTTTTGCCTCGGGGATCAACAAAGCTCATCATATCTTCCTACTTATCTCGTCGGCTACGTACGTCACAACACTAATAGCAGTGTTATCATGTTCATCTTTTCTGTGATGGCACAGTCGATAAGAGGGCTTACAATGTGTAATGACAGTGGTTAAAGAAGAAGCAAACCGGATTTGTTCTCTGTGTCAATTTGGTTTCCAATACCCTCTGGATTTGTTGAGACATGTCACTGTAGTAAACCCCTTAAAATGATAACTCGTCAATCATTTAGATTTTGTGCCATTATCTACGCGTTTCTTATGATCTGCTTCGATGTGATGAAGCCAAAGACACCTTCCATACGTTGGCCGTACAAGTTGACTGGACATAGTGTAACGAAACCAACCTATTGTAACCAATCCTATTTTGCAAGACCCCCCCCCCCCCATCTTATATGGCATCTCATAACCTCATTTTACCTAAATTAACCTACGTACCTAACGTGAGCCACCGAAACTGAAATTATAATAGTGCTTTTTTTTTTTTTTTCACTTTTTAACATATCACTGCCTGATATGCATAAACACAGCTTCAATAAACCAACGCCCCCATGTGTTTTTATCTCCAGAGCAGGGGTCCCCAACCAGCAGGCCGACCAGTACCGCACAGAATATTTGTCATTTTTTTTTTGTGTTGGTAAAATTTTATTTAAACATTTTTCATGTATTATATTATATATATTACAATGTAATAATAATATGAATAAAGTACATATAATTACATTTACATTATATATGTAATGTTTAAATTATTTTTGCACTTTATTGTGTGTTTTGTTTTGCCTGAAGTTTTTTCTATGCTGTAGAAAAATTGCCTTGCATGAAACCGGTCCGTGGTGCAAAACGTTTGGGGGCCGCTGCTGTTAGAGCAATGACATTACCATAATATGTCCATTCGTTGCTATGTTTGACACCATTTTATGAACTAAGCGTGAACTTTGAAATCTACATCAGTGTTGTATTGTTGTGTTTGTATAAGAAGTGCTGAAGCAGATTCCCTCAGTTTTCCTACACAGAGTCTCAAAGGTGACAGTAAAGGTGTCACTTTTGTTAATCCGGTGTGTGTTATGCGACTACATCTTCGATCGCCTCTTGATCTCCTGCCATATGGATTACAGTGTCTTCTGTAACGTCCGCTCCAGGTTTGTACAGCGGATGTGGACACGAGCGCTACGTCATATCTTTGTGGGTGTGTAGTTAAACGTCTCAGTGGTTTTAAAACTAGGAAAATCCTCCCGGTATTCAACCCTGAATACGAGATGCCATGGCTGCTGCATCTGTGTGCGCGCTCGTGATACACATTTAGCAGCTAAATTTAGGCGTTAAATTCTCCTTTTCTTTCGCTCTCTCATCTCTCCACCCCCAGTCCTCTTTCCATCATGCTCCTTTGGTCTCTCTCTCTCTAACTCCTGTCTCTCTGCTTCTCCTTTTGCTCCCTCCGCCACCCTCTCTCCCTCACATACTTTGCCCTCAATCTCTCTCCCTCTCTCTCTGAGAGATACTACAGTTGAGTGTGGGTGGATGTTTCATTCCTTCTAACCTTCTATCACTGAGTGCTGCTGCTTTGTTTTGCCTTCATTTGCTTTTGGATGTTGTGTTGAAGCCCTTTTGCGATGCAATACAATGTAATGTAATGCAATGACTGACTTGTTTTTATGTAAAACGCATTGAATTGAATTGTAATTTTTTTTTAAGAATGTATTTATGCTGCCAGCCGCAGTTAGAGTTAGCTGATCGTGACCGCTGTGTGCACAGCCCCACAGCTGGAGCGCTTTCATTTCCAAAGTTCCTGTCGGATTAGTGACCCACGATCGTCTTTTATCTATACTCCAAACACCTTTAGTGCGACCGTTAATTAAGGACTGTAGTAGTGTGTGTGTGTTGTTTTTTGTGGATATCATTGGAGGCGATAAATTAGTTTCTGTTATCAGTTTAGTGCCGACCAGGCTAGTCATTATACTAGCTGCCTGAAGCTAATATGTTACTGATACAATAATGTGATGCACTTTCAATGGAGATTTACGATTGTTCTTTTACTAGTGGTAACGTCACGTGGTTTAGTTGTTATAAGCCCTGTCGACAAAACTAAGTGCGGGCATTTACAGGCTTCGTTTGCCTCCGTATGTCCTTTTTGGACAATTTGGGGCAAAACGAGATGACCTTGTTGCTCACCTGTCTCCTGTTTCCAACGCTGTGACAAGAGTTTGCGGATGAAGCATTGAGTTGCTCTCTGTGCTTCGTCATCACTGCACAACCTCACCTCAGTGAGTCCGTGACTTGCTGCAAGTCGCTTTATACAAAAGTTAGCCCGTTGCAATCGATGCACGTGATGACAACAGTGCACATCAAAATGGCCGCCCCTCTGACCGTCCTGCTACGTTGCTTTGAATGGGAATGTGCGTTCTGCTCCTATTATATTTGTATGGGGCATTCCTTCCAGACATATGGTGTCCGGAGGCATTATGTAGCATTCAGAGGATGTTGTCTCAGAAAGTATCTTCAGGAGTGAGAACCTAATGTAAATCAACTGCAGTGAAACAATCCCAGAGGACAAGGTTCAGCTTGAGAGCAGAGATGAATGCTGACATCTATGCAGCCGGACTCAATGCAGAAAATTTGAGTCCGGCTCAGATTTTCTGAATTGAGCAGCAGGAGGTGAAAAACCTTTTTCAGGATTGGGTTTGAGGAATGAATCGACTCTGAACGCCAGAGCAGGTAGATTGCTGTGGAGAGTGCATCCATCATGAGTCCATCCGTCAGAGAGTCCATCATGCTTAGTGACAGACTGATGTGTTTGTGCAACATTTCTAATCCCATGGGATGATTGGTAGGTTGCCAACACTCAACTCTACACTCTCTACTTTTCAGTCCGTGTGACTGCTGTTTTTACAAAGTCTGAAGTTTGGATTTGAAAGCGTGAATGTGCAGCTTTGAAAGGGGTTGCAGTGAGAAGAATGTTCCGTCGGGTTTTTGTAGCGAAATGCAAAGTCCTTTTTTGAATTATTGCACAGCTACAACGTTTGCACATGCTTTCTCTCCAGGGATAGTACCGTACAGGCAGGACATGGCTGCTTCTTGGTTCGGCTAAATCAGAACAATGTTGTAATGCTATCAAACTCTACTGTGGCTGCACGGAAAATGTCTCAACATGATGTGATATAATCAACATCACCACTGGCCGTCTGTGAATGTTGTTCAGTAGCATTTCCCCTTTGATTAAACCCTTACCGTCAACCCGTGGCAGTCTGATGGAATTGCCACTCGTCTGGATGGGTGCTTGACGAGGCTGATACACACTTTAGAGGTTGACCGGTGATTGCTCACGGGGAGAAAGATCAGCTATCTGCCTATAACAAGTCCAGCCAACTCAGCAGGCACTGACAACAAAATTGGCAATTTGCTTCCACTCTGAAATGTCTGGGTCAAGGGGTCGATTGGCTGGCAGACACCCATGATGGAATCGAGATAACCAAGCCGTGCACCACTACTCAGTGACTCCTGTGGGCATGAGAATTAACAACCAGACTATATTTGATCAATACCGGGAACCATTATATCACCGAAAACATTTAGGGACTAGATCCGAAGTGTTTTAACGACGGCCTTTGGATGCTTTTAAAGGCGCAAGTCACCAGAGAACACATTGTTTGCTGTGCACTGTTTGATCAATCGGAGATCTGCCAGATTCTGCTTTCCTTAATAGAGTCCGATCCCTCTCATTTGATCCGTCAGCAAAATTGGCAATTTGCTTCTCGTCTGAGCCATCTGACTGCAGAGGTCGATTCATTTCACCTCCTGCGCAGGAGCCGATGGAGTCGAGCCATGTGCACGTCTAGCTTTAGTGACTGAGAAGGAAAGTGCTGCTGCAGATTAGACCTGGCAGCACGGGAAGTGTCTTTATGGTTACTGGATAATTATCTTTCTTCAAAAGATATTTGCACGACAAGGTAAGAATCCAGAATCGCTGGAGAATTCTATAAATGCTCGTTAAAAGTTACGATTTGTTACGTCACAGCTGATCAGACCAGGTTGGGACCAGTTCCAATCCGGGCCATTATAGGTGTGGACAGTCGGGAGATAAAATCCTATATTGTGTTTAGTGTTTGCCTTTAATAGTTTTACCTATCAACTTCACTCTCTATGTCCCTCTGAAGAATGTACAATCCTTGTTGTCCTTGTTTCCTTGTCTGTGTTTTCCTTCCATATGTCAAAGTGACCTTGATCAAGGAAATTAACTCGAAATTGTTCTGTATGAGGAGGCCTTTGGTGTGTGTGTGTGTGCGTGTGTGTGCGTGTGTGGATGGATGAGAGGCAATGTGAAGCTCTTTATCCTACTCAGGCTGATAATCTCTATGTAAACGCAGCTCATTTGCCAGTTGTTTTCGAACCTTGTATTCTCTAGTTTTTTCTCAGTTGTTTGAATATGATTTTTCTTTTTCTAAATGTCAATACAAAAAAAAAACAAAAAACATGTGTTTGCTGTTTACAAATCATTTTAAAGCTGTGGGATATTAAGTCTTTCTGGGCTTTAGAAGTGATGTTAAGACGCTTCAGTTGCCTAAAGCTATATAGTAAAGTTTAGTGAAGTCTTGCCTTTACTAAAACAACCCAAACAACAGCCTGCATGGTCTGTAGCTTTTAAAATTATTATTATTTTTTAAGTTGATTCAAATCCTCATCGAATCCATTGACCGAATTTATTATTTTTTTGTTTTATTTTTTTATGAAATAAACTGCTGCCGCTATAAGGACAACAAATAAATGACGGTGTGCACCTTGAGCTAATATCACCTACTCTCACACCACCGGAGCTCGTCTGGTGTCTCTCCCCCGCCTGTCAGTCATCTGGGTAAGCACGACAATTCCAGTTTGAGCTACCTGTTACCTTTGGAGAGATTGACAAGACAAGTCTGACAATTGCGGGGTTAAGACACAAATAGGGTCAGGGACTGATTGCCTCCCGCTTATCTCTGTATTCAGCATTTGAATGTTGTATGTTGTGACTCTTAATTGTCTTTTACGTACAACCAAGCGCTTCCTGCAGATTCTGCAGAGGTCCGCCTGAACGAGCGTGCCAAAGACAGCATTTACAGCAGAACACTTGAGAAACACGAGTACTTTACACTCGACCACGACAGATAGAGGAAGAGCACGAGATAGAGAGGTGGAGGACAAAAGAGCACGGTGAAGAGAAATGCCTACGTTGACACAATCACGCTCTTCTTTTGTCCTGCTTAACCCTGCCGTTCATTCTCTCTCTCCCTCTTACAGACCTGTACACTGATGCACACACAGACACACACACACAGACACACACACACACGTTTTGACGGCAGGAACCCATAGGTATTGGCTGTGAAGCTCACACACAGGAAGCCTTGCCATGGCTAAATGCTGAAACAGAGATTGTGTAAAAGACAGCGATCAGCAGGGTGGAAGAGGAGACTTGATTTGGGATCATCCTGCATTATTTAATCCTCCTGTTGTGTTCCCCCCCCCCCCTTGCTTTGGTGTTCCCGGTCTGTTTTAACAGCTCTTACATTAACACGAAAGCCATTAATAACCACATTTTATTTAACACCCTTTTTAAGCTGTAAACAATGTCTCAGACTACTGGTTTACATGAATAACTGCAGGAAATATACAAAGAATAGACACTGAAAATGTATGAATGAATATGTTTTATTGTTGTAATGTAATTAACATTTGTTGTAAAAAAAAAAAAAAGAAAATCAAAAACAGACACCAAATTCACAGAACTTCAGAAGAACATCAACAAGAATAGTCGTGCGTGTGTGTGTGTGTGTGCGTGTGTGTGTAGTATCTGATGGATGAACATAATCTAGGGTTACTCAGTCATTTCTTATGGCGGTTTAATTTTGAAAGTAGTAAATCGGTCAGATTTGACCCGAACACGCCAGGAGGGTCACCCTTGATGTACCAGGCGCAGCGTCACAGAGGTGTCTGCCGTAGGTGCGAAGAGGAAATGCTAAAATGATAAAAAATAAATAAAAATCTCTTCTTTTCCTTCTCTCCGTGTCTCTCCCTCGCTGTCTCGTTCTCCTTGATGCTATTTGGAGCATGAGGAACGTCATGTGTTCTGTCGCAGCCTTTACGTCTGCTTGTCATATGCAAGGAAACTTGTGCTGCTTGCGTCACTCAACCTCCTCATATGTATCAAAATTCATACTTTTCTTATTGAGTTATTATTTTAGGTTGTATTTATTTATATATCTACTATTTACAAACGCTACGCTATGGCTGTGTGTCTGTCGGGGGGGGATTGGCAAACATTTGTGCAACTTTGGGAAAGTTGTGAAACAAAAAACACATGTTATATTAAAAGAAATATTAATGTGTTCTTCCTCAGAGTTGCTCTTCTCGTGTGTATTAGGAGCAAGATAACAAATCCAAGGTTGTCTGCGTTCACTGATTGCATTGAACTTATCTCCAGACACATGAGGGAAGAAATCACATTTTCCCAATAGGTAGATGTTTTTTTTTTTTTCAAGTATAAATGAGTTGAAAGTTATCGTTAGTTCGCTGTGAAGAAAAATGAATGCTTGAAGCTCCTGAAAGTTGTGGAAGGACGTGACTTTGTTGAGGACATGCAGACATCAGAGGAGTCGAAAGAAAGAAAATATTAATAAAAATGTTCTTTGTAACCCCCGTGATACTGTCAGTCCTGCAAACCCTGAATTCATTTTTCTGTTTTCGTCTTGAAAAGTTCTTATCTCATAAATTGAACTATATATTTATGTGTCAAAACGAAGGGCGGAAGGTTTGGGAGGTACGTGACATCGTTGAGAACACTTTCAGAAATAATTTACCGCCGTGAAGAATAGAGACAAGAGAAGAAAAACATATCCTGCGTCTAATATTATATCCTATGAAGAAACAATTTAACTGGAAAGAGAAAGTACGCTAACTGCCAGTCAGTGATCAAAGTGAGGCAATATAAATAAATACTGCAGCATGAATTAATAATGAACAGCCTGGCTTCATACTATAAGTTAGAGATTCCAACAACCACACTAAATAATACACAAGGTGGAGAAATGACTGTAGGGGGTTTATTCTCCAACACGTGCCTTCATATGTCACTGTGCCTTTCTGTCCGTCAAACGGTCCGTCTTTGTCTCAACAGTCAGAATATAATGTTTCTCTATGCACGTGTCAGTTCATGGCGTCTGGAAATGGACATCCAGTTGCCATCGCATCAGCAAAACTGTCCCAAACATATTCAAAATTAGATCAAAAGATGTCTTCCCTTTGTTCAAGAACAAGCAACGAAGCACGTCATTGATCATCTTTAAAATGTGGTTCCAGGCTCCGAATCTGCCATTTTGCCTCCAAAAATGACGCTTAAAAGGAACCATTATTTGGTTGAAGCTACGACTATTCATCATTTTTTAACACAGTGATTTATTCTCAGCACTGACACAAAGTGAGGTGGAAGAAAAAACAAAAAAAGAGAAAAAAAGAATTTAAAGAATGAAGGGGGAGGAGAGAAGGTTGTGGGCTGACGAGGAGAAGATTATTTTCTGGATAGGAGGAGCGTGGGAGGGGAAAAGGCAGAAAGAAATAACATTTCTGTCATTCCCCTCTTCATCTCTTTACTCCATCAAGGAGAGGATTTGAATGGAGAGCGGGTGGCACGAATAGCACGGATTGTTCCGTGGATTCATTCGCCATGCGGCATTACGAAACTTAAGAGAATAATTAAATGCTGAAATCGGAGTTGGACGGCTCGGCGTGCGCGCTGTCAAAATTAAGGAAATTGCCCTCCAGCAGTTCTCTCAAGTGGAAGCCTGCTGTTATGTGTGTGTGTGTGTGTGTGTGTGTCCCGGGAGGCTCTCTTTCACATTTTGTAATTTCTTTATCGGGTTTCTTTTTAGTGTATAGAGCACACTGTTACACTGAGCACTCAGGCTGACACGAGAGGTTCACTCTTAACAATCGAACCCTTGACATGTGGTTTTCAAAAGTGGGCAAAGTGGCCTCAACCGGGACGTCACGTATTCTTTGAGCATGACGATTCAGAAGTCTGGTGTATACAGAAGAATTGAATGGGCCTGGTTTTGGTCCAGTCGTCTTTAAAGCTTGCGACACAGAAGAGTATTTATTTACACTTAAAGCAGCTGAAACCTCTTGGGGCTCTGGTGTTGGTCGAACACGCCGATCCATCCAATTTTTCTACAACTGCGGCTTTTCATCCATCAGTCAAACAGTTTTCAGTTGATTTAGCAAAACTTTATGGAGGCTGCTGATAAGAAAAACAAAGCCTATAAGACATAGTTTGGACATACAGTACAAAACTCTATTGTTTATCTTCCATATAGCATTTTCCATCGATACTTCGTGTAACTACACCACAGCGTGAGCTCAGATGACCCAAAACTAGGTTTTACTACACCCTAAGTTTCATCTCCTGAGCTCTGGCCACCGATTATACTGTATTCACTGTAATGACATTGTACATTTTTAATAACTGAGTCATCCAGATCATCTAAACCACTTTACGTGGCGGTGACAGCTGAAGGTGAGCACAACCACAGCAAGTGTGTTAGCAAAGGTGCACCAGGAAGTTGGTGTGTGAGCTGTGATGGATGTGTACAACAGACAGTCTGTGCAACAGTTTCATCCTCTGCCTTTGTCTTCACTACCAAATAAATCTGAACAACCTCGGGGTTTGTTAACAACCTGCCCGGTCGTCTGTCTGATATCGTGTTTCTTGCCCGATTGGCCTATTGTCAGTAAATGTGCTTTGTTCTGAGGCCTCGGCTGTTCTCTCTCTTTGTGGAGTAGAGTTATACCCTAACTGATAGAAAAGAAAGGCAAAAATAAAATAAAAGCCAAGTTGTCATTGCAGGTCAGTGTAAAGTTCAAGTACAGGACGAGTAACTACATGACTTAAACATGTATATATATATATATTTATAAATACTGTAAATATATTTACAGTGTATATTTACATATATATATATATATATATATATATATATTGTCACATCCCGGTCCCATGACTAAATTGTGTTTTCCTCGTTTTCAGTCTTCAGTTATATATTTCCTGTTTTATTTTGGTGCCTCTCGTTTCAGACACTTCACTTCCTGCCCTCATGTGTTTCCCGCCTGTGTGATTACCTGCCCCGCCCTGATCACTTTCACCTTTTCCTCCCTTGTGTATTTCGTCTCTGCTCCTTCCGTTCTCTGTGCCAGTTCGTGTCTGTTGCATCCGATCGTTGGAGGGGAATCTATCACGCTGTACTCCAACACCTGCATATGACTGACTGTGCATGATGTGTATTGCCTCTGATTCAACACATGAATATGACCCGCAGAATGTACCCGAACAAACAACATCTGGATTAATCATTTCCACAATCAGCTTCTTCGGTACCAACACGTTGTCTTGTCTTATGTGTTTAGTGTTATTTCTTTCTATGCTTTTATTGCACCGTCTGCGTGCCAAATTTCACTCATGGGACGATGTGTTTTTTAAAATGAAGGCCATACAGTGAGGACGGCTGCAGTCCCTCTGCACAACTCTGCTTGTGCACAACTCTGCTTATGCACAGCTCTGCTTATGCACAGCTCTGCTCATGCACAGCTCTGCTCATGCACAACTCTGCTTATGCACAACTCTGCTTATGCACAGCTCTGCTTGAAGGAGAACCGTTTCAGACTCTGCGGGAAAAGTCAAAGCAGAAATGAGTGCTGGTGTTATTGCGCGCTGGCCGCTGTGGGAACAACACAGCATCTGCCGCCTATTTTCTGAGCCGTTCCAGGCCCGAGGAGGGTGGTGGTTGGTTTGTTGCACTGTGGGATTGAAGCAGCAGTGGGTGCTGTTGCTTTGGGTTGCATCAGATGTTCAACAGCAAAGAACTGTTTGGAGAGGAGGAGCGGTGTTAGGGGCTCGGTTACAAAGCAAGGCAGACGGAGGGGTGAATATGCAAAGGAGTAAGGGATGGAGATGTAGGAGAGGAAAATGGATATCAGCAAAGGACAAAAAGAGAGAATAATGGGGCGGAAGAAAGAAAGAAAGGAGAGGAGACGGAGATAAGAACAGAGTGATGGAAGAAGAAGAAGAAGAGAGAATGGTAGATAAGAAAAGGAGAGAGTAGATAAGGGAGTGGAAGAAATGTCAGACCATTTAGATGACAGATGAGAGACAGAGAGAGAGAGAGAGAGAGAGAGAGAGAGAGAGAGAGAGAGAGAGAGAGAGAGAGAGAGAGAGAGACAGGGGTTTGAATTCACCAACATTAACCACGTGTTTACTGGAACTGTAGCGGAGCCACCAAGTGCATTAGAAAGTGACGCCAAGGGGTCTTGAGATTCACAATGCAGCTCAAGTTATAGCGCACGCAGTAGTTTGGGCAATACCGGAACAACGTTACGTTTTCCTGGCGAGGGCCTCTAGTGGCCGTGTAAATGACGCCATTTTTCTGTCATCCAAGGCAGAAGTTGCATGACGGAGGCACGAAACACCCGTTTTCCCACTGATAGTCAATTCTTCCTGTAACTGCGATCTTTTCATATGCAAACAGTTTGTATTCATGGGCAGCTCTTGCAGCTGGCAAACGCAACAGTTTAGAGAGTCAATAGAGGCTTGAGATCAGTAAGCACTTCTATGTGTCCTTTTGAAAGGCAATAGCAAAGAACACATTTCGTCATTGAGTTTGGAAGATGTGTTGTCCCCGACACAGTGTCTTTTTTTCATAATACCGCTGGAGGGTGCAAGAGAGAGAGAGAGAGAGATAAAATCACACACTTCCCCTCGCTATGTCTCGCTTTCCCTCTCCAATCTGTAACCGAAGAGTGCCATGCAGCTCTGGGATTCCCTCACCTCATATCCACCTACACACACAAACACACACACACACACTTCCTTTCCTGTCCATTATCAATCAAGTGCAATACCTGCACATCAGTTGTATCTTGTTGCACGCTTGTAAGGGAGACTACTGGGGTCTTTTGGAGTTCCTGCCCATAATTGGTCAATGTCATTCTTATTTGTACTTTTTTAATATACAAACCTCCTGCTTTGGCTCGGAAAGAAATCCTAAATCAGCAGAGGGAACGTGTCACTGTGAAGTCGATGGTGCAGTAACATAATGTGAAACTCCTCAGCCTGATTAAACTATGACCAACTCTTTGTGTTCTTCACTTCTGATGAACAATGGAGTGTTTTTCGCCAACGTACAAGAGTGAGCACCTCGTTCTGATGGGGAAGAAATGAGTCCTTGAATTATGCCGAGTGTTTGGAGACGCCGAGAGGAGAAGAGAGGCGGTTTCAAAAGACGAGAGAAAGAAGATATATAATATAAAAATACAAGAAATATAATTAATTATAAATTAATTATTTTCATAAGACA
>CALSCE010000213.1:106189-127347 GCA_943593645.1 Bovichtus variegatus
GAGTCCATATGAGTGAGAAATGTGTCATTAAACACTGTGTCTTTGCCGTTTGACAGACAGAGGGTGTGTGTAGATGAATGGTGTTTAGTCTCAAAGGGAAGTGTTACAGAGGACATGGCTGGAAGCTGCAGATGAATACAAATCACGAGTCGGACTTTTCACCGTTCCACCGACGTTTCAACAGCACGCTTACCGAGTCACCTGCAAGAGAGAGGCGACAAATTACAAGGATCTAAATGACTCCTCCGAAAGATAACTTGTTTCCCTGTTTTCTGATCTGCTGCCTGGATTCATATCGCTCTCATACCTGCACAACATGAAGCTCCCCCTTGGTGAAAGTTAATTTAGCACAAAGACAGGAAACAAATGACAATTTGCCGTTTTTACAGTTGCCAGACAACCAGAGGATAATTACAGTACGTTACTGGTCCTGGACAAGAAATAGTCCGACACATAATCGCCCATAAAATTGCAATGTACCGTATCAGTTTTATACTTCACTCTTTGTACGGATGAACACACAAGATATACAGTAACTAGTTAATTAGGTAGGTAGACTTAGTTGACTTTGGATGGAGCCAGCTTTGCTGTTTGTGCTAAGCTAAGTTAGCGGGCTGCTGATTCCTATTTGTGCCATTAAGCGTCAAACACTCTGCAACCGAGAAGGATAATCACATGTTGCACAAAGTTGTAGTCAGGAAAAGATAAGTATAACGTGCGTTGAGCATTTCAAGGACGAGAAAGACTTTGACTCAAATCCCCTGTCGGCCCGCGTACATTCAGCACTTGCAAAAAAAAAATAATAAACTTAATAATACGTCCCTTACTGCAGGGAAGTTGTTTTGCAGCTCATTTTCTTTCCTCTTGCAGGGAACAGTGTGTGTGCATGCGAAAATGAGAAATATGTGCTCAGCAAACTTTCCTTTGGTGAAATACCTTTTTGGAAATAAGGCTGAGGTGGCTGAGTGGAAAACTCTGTGCACAGGATTGCTCACTTAGTAGTAGGTGCAGAAATCAATAGAGCAGAGGTGTCGCTGGGTGCATTAGATAAGAGGTTTACAAGGTTCAGAGAGCTAAACGGCTGAGGCGTGCCACTATAAAGAAGCAGGAATTTCCTGCTCGGCTTCGTCCTATTCATCGCACTTATGTATGATCATTCCAGGATAACAGGAACGTTTCACGACATATCGTTTTTAATATAAATGGGGGTGTAGTGTATGATATTGAATTGGAACAATTAGGTTTATCTGCTGTTGCATATTTGGAAGAGCTGGTTGTGGTATTTTTCATTTCTTGTATTCATATCAAAAAAGCTGCTTGGAACACGATGCTTCAAATTGGAGGAGCGAAAAAAAGAAAAGAAAAATCACCATTACTCAGAAATTGTGTCATATAATATATGAATACTCGGCCTTAAATTTCGGATTTGTGTCCAGCAGTGGGTAGAGTTGACATTGATCATCATATTCCATCACTTGCTTATTTTTTTGTTGGATAGAGTCGTATTGAATTATTTAGTGATTCATCAACATTTCTGTTGGTGCAGATTTCCCAACAGTCATTGCAATACAAACGACTATTTCATTTGTTCAAACTTGTCTTACAGCTACTGCTGAGGTTCAGCCTGATCACATGGTGTATTACTACAACATATGTGAACATAACAGGAGATGTGGACCAATAATGTAAAGACAGCTCTTTCATTTTTACACATCTCACTCTCACGAAAATTGGTTTTGAACCAATGGCCCCCATTGTTTTCCTAGTGGTGACCAGAAATACCAGCAAGGTGTGAACACAGACTGCACATGAGGAGTGGTTGAGTCACTGGGCCGTCAGCCATTGGTTTGTGGGCTTGAAAGCCTCAAGTTTGGAGAGGATGCAAATTCCGGCGGCTTCACTTTTCAGACCCGGAGGATTCCGCCTGGGTGTCCAGAGCGTAAATCCCGTTTAACACAACCAGCGGAAGGAATCCCTGAGGTCTGCTAATTGCACCAGCAGGCTGCAATGATGGGCAGAACCACCAATTGTTACATCATCGGCGTTTCAGGGCTCACAGCTGTGAGACACCTCAACCACAGATATGATATTAAAAGATATAATATAATTTAATATAATAAAACCAACCGACTTGTTATATAATGCTGCAGGGGGAAAAAAAGAAAGAAATCAAGTAAATGCAGTCCTCTTAAAATAGGTTAGTCCTTTCCTAATCCCAAAGAGAAATTGTGATATAGCAGCCAACTTACATTAATGTAAAATAACAAGATAAGGACGCTCAACGAGCTATGTCATACACAAAGAAAAATCAGATGAAAAACATCTAAATCAAGGGCTACATTTAGATCCTCAATGTATTCGTGATACCGTACAATGAAAGTATACCAGTAGGAGGTTTCTTGAGGATAAATGGAGGCAGAAATTCTTCATGGATGTGGGGTATTTGTCAGCAGATGAGGGTCTCAGGATCTGATCGCGCTTCTATCCTCCAGGCGGACATAAAACAGAATGGTGAGCCCGAGACTTACCTGTTTTATTGGGTTGGACACGCTTCTTTACCTCCACTGTGGGAACCATCTGCTGTTATACTGTATTTCTTCCTCCAACCAGAGGCTTCCTCTGCAAGCGTGACTGGATGAAAAGGTTCTACTGCTGATCAGTGAAGGTCAGTGGTGTCTCCGGGTCCATGATCCATTATATTGGAGCATATTATCTGTCACACTTTACTTCTTTTTAAAAAAATAAAATTTTGTATCCTTTTGCCGCTGTCCGTGGTGCTGATCTCTGGCTTTCGGCGACACTCTGTGGCGCTTAACTTGTATTACATTACAGTTCATTTAGCAGACGCTTTTGTCCAAAGCGACTTGCAATAAGTGCAAACAATCATGAGGATACGACTCTAAACAGCGAGAATCTTGCAAGAACATCAGCTTCAAATCATACAAGTGTAGAACAATAGCTTCAAATAAGCCAACCAAGTGCAAAAGTGCAATTATTTTTATTTTATTTTATTTATTTTTTTCAGCCGATACCTTAAACCTGGTCTATACGAGTATTAAACCTTAAACTCTCTATTTCCAGCACGTGTTATGATGCACATACACCCTTGCAATTATTTGTATTATATTCCATGACATTTATTTTTTGGTATTTTCAGCTTCCAGCATTCATAGCCCCATGGCCCTTCTTCATAGCAGCAGTTGCTCGTTAACTTTTTAGTCACCCATTTTTTTTTCGAGTTTTGCCATGACTAAGTTTATTAGAGTCTGCAAGACAATAAACATAAATAACACAAAGTCAGGGTTGCTCTCTCTCTAGCTAGCCTTGCTGATGGCATGTTTATACCTTACTGTAATAATAAAAATGTGATGCCTCATTCACCCCTGCTGGCGAGCGCTCTTTTTATATTAGTTCACCTCAAGATAAGTTAGAGAACAGGATCTGACACGGAGCAGCACTTCTGCAGCTAGGAGGCATTCAGCTTCCTGCTGCACTGCAATTCCGCTGCAGTCAGATGGTTGTCAGCGGGATTCTTAAGCCTTTGACATGAGCTAACCAAATTATATAAAAACACCTTCTTATATTCAAAGAAGGCCTGTAGCACCCAGTCATGTAATACTTTTTCCTGCAAATTTAAAGCATACTCTGTTTTTTTTTAATTATTATTATTATTACGTTATCTGCCAGAAATATTACATCATCAGTTTGAAAAAAAAAGAAAAGAGGAAGATCCATCTGAATGGTATATAACACTTTCTTCTACATTTTCATGAAATTATTACGTTATTGGGTGCAACAAGGCAAAAAAAAAAAATTAAAAAAAATAATGTTTTCATGAGAGAGTTTAATGAATCCACAGGCCTCTGAATTCTAAACGTCCTGCTGTCATGGAACATCTATCATTCAAAATAAACACCTAATTCAACTTATTTTTCTGTGGAATCTGTCATAAATGTGAAAAACAACTGCTATAGTTGGAATGAAATGTTCCATAGTCTTGGGCGCTAACTCAACACTTCTTTCAGAGGACGCCGTTTGTGTACACTCAAGTCAGAACAGATTGGCCTCTCAGTTAAACTGACCCAAACAACAGCTGACAAAATGCCCTCAGGGCCGACAGTAAAGCCTCTGCCAGCTCACTCATCATGGTGTCCTTCTGTATGAGAGCACTGGAGATATGGCAGGGGGAGCATCAAAGGTTTCAGATGACTTTCTTTGAAGGCCCAATCACAAATCGCAATACGTGTAATGTGCCTCGTCTATCCCGGGGTTTCATCAGAGGGTTTAGCAGTTGGTAAGAGAGGAGACAGCAGGAGAAGCATCAAAGCCCCGAGAACCTGATAAAGAACCAAGTGGGACCCCCGTTCCCTCGAGGGGACGTCCACAAATGTCTCTCTCTCTCTCTTTTTCTTTCTCAAAGTCACACATGTACATACATAGAGATGCATAGCCGGAAGGAAATGTCACACGCACACACGGAAGAAAAAAAAGACACCACTGTGCATATTCATACACACACATATGCACAGACCACGGAGTGAACCAGAGGTTTGACCTTGCAATAAGTAAAGAAAAAGAAAAGTATTCCGTTTCCCACCAATTTGTGGTCAAACGCAACTAAGAAGTGTTGTAAAATGCAAATTAGCCTGCAATTTAACCCAGTTTAGAGCCATTCACATTAACATAGAGGAGTGTTGGAGGAGAGTTACGTCTTCCTTTGTCCCCAGAAATGAGGCGGATGATTACCAGCTAAATGCTGCTATGTCTCTGAGGGCTATTTTGGCAGAAAACCAACAATCACAGAACGACTTATCTTGCATCTAGCCGGCTGGTAAATATGTACTCTCTACACTGTAGAATACTATAGTATAGTCCGTCTATGTCTTTTAACTTAGCATCTTTTGGACATGTTTGTGATTGTGTTTGTATGCACTTGTGTGCGTCTCGTTGTGTCTTGCCTCTTCTTCTGCCGTATTTATTCGTACCAATTTTGAATAAAAGTTATAATAATACAACCCTGTCTACTACATAACTATGTTCCCATACAACTAAATTGCATTCTCAAATCACATTCACGGTCACAGTTTCAAACACGTGGTCAATGTTGTAAATTGAAACAAAAACGAGACAAAAACGCAACAAACGAACTTGGTTAGGTTTAGTAAAAGATTATGGTTTGGCTGAAAATAAAGTAGGTTTGTTAGATTATCTCAGTTACGGACGTAAATTAAAAATAAGTCAACGTTGGCTTTTGGTTCCACACTGGGTGAAAGCTCTGCTTGGACTTTGATCAGAAATGTATCCGTGATCATTGGGGACAAAATACGTTTCCCTCGAAATGCAATTGACGATGCAGTTTTTGCTGTTTGGGAATGGAATTTTTAGGAGACCGGGTTGAATAATACTAGAAGTACACTGAGTACTGTTGTCTCAGTACTACCTCAGTATGTATTCTGGTGTAGTGTTCAGCTGTTGATACATCAGTTGGTACAAGATTAGAATTAAATGCACTATGACTTTTTCCAAGACGGTGAAATGTTCTTCAACTTAACTGACGACAGCTTGGTTTCCATATGTTTATGCTACATATTTGAGAAATTCTTAGTTGTTTCAGATAACCCTTAATAGTCTTAATATATGTGACTCTAAAAGTAAATGTTTGGTTAAAAGTTGGACTGGATTAGTTTATTTAGGTCAATTTAATGAATTTGAACAACTGGCATTACTAGAGGCTGATTAGTCATCGGGAGTAGCTCCCGTAGTTCGACGTGCTGAGATGAAATGCGTAAAGTGGCCTGATTGGACAGATTTCAGTCATTCTTCCGTGATTAGTCACACACAGGAACAGCTGTGCTGGAATCCTTCCAGCTGGAATTAGTCTGAAAGTGCTGAATAAAAGAGGTTGTTTTTCCTAACTGCAAGAACTTCAACCACTCAAACAAAACAATCACACGATAAAACCCAACTTTTATAGAAATCGAAGAAAAAAAGGTGTTTTGATGAGTGAACGTTGTGCCAGCACCTGGCCTACATTACTGGATTGTGTTCCGTGTTTAATTTTGAGGATTGCTCATAGATCATCGTTAGAAAGTGACATGGAAAATTACACTGCTATTTTATACTTGTAACAATTGTGCTTGTGAGATACTTACTCAATTCTGTATAACTCTCATCTTCCTCACCTTTGCCCCGAGGACAATATGTGATAAATACACATTGATATTTATTTGATTTTTTCCGTAATAGCTCACTCCCTCAAATATGTAATCATATACTGCAAAGTTTCAGTGAGTACAAAATGTCTCAAGAAATATTAATTATTAATATTGCCTATATATATATATATATATATATTTTTTTTTTTTTATATATAGAGATTAGAGATTTTATTCGATTTCGGATTCTGAAAAATAATAGATCTCAATGCTATTTTTTCTATGCTAAATCTCATGGAGACATAATATATTTAAGACAGAAACTCTGAAAACCTGGAACAAGATATTTGAGTTAATTTCCCAACATCCTTTGCCACTCACTTTGTGTCTAAACAGCAAGACGGCATGAAAAGAGTGAATGCAGGGCATGTAGATAAACAGACTAGTTGTAAAAAGGTCTAAATAGCAAATGTAGCCAAGTTAAAGGTAGATTAATGGCCCATGATACTCACTCATTTGCATTATGCATCACACCCGAGACCAAGACAATACAGAGTCCAATACAAGTGCTCGACCTCCAAAAAGTGAGTCCTGCCGCCCTGAGTGGGTGCGTTTGTGTGTCTATTATGTCCCTCTTCCACTAGAAGTGTTTACAAGATGCAATGTTCCCTGGTTTAGTAGAAGAACAAATGATGTACGACATGGCCTTCACCAAATTGACAGAAAAAGCTTGTTATGAACATTCCCTTCTCGCAATTTTAACCTTTTTCCAAGAACGCATGACTGACTTACAAAGCAACAGAAACAGTCGATTTTCAGGTCTTCATTGTTACTTTAGTGCCTTATCTAAAGTGAATTTAAATATAAGGTGTGCATAACGCACTTCTCAAATTATGCCGTACATTAGCTAAGCCTTTCCCATCCCTCAGCGAGCCCCCCGGGACTCCGAGCAGAGCTACTTAAGGTGGAGAAGGTATTAAACTGAAGGCAGACAAAACCCAGTATCTCACTAAAACAAGTTCTGCAAGTGACGTCCTGATGCACCACCACCGCCTGCTCCCCTGGGAACACATTAACAAGTAGGTTAAATGAGGGGAGAAGGAACAAGACATCGAGTGTGATGCATTGGAAATACACAATGTGGTGGTAATTTGCCCGAGGGCGCTTGTTCTCGCTCCCTGTCTCCAACCTTGCCTTCTCAGCTAATTAAATATACATAATTCCACAGAGAGGTATGTGGAAAATCTCTGCTGCCATGTCTATTTTATTTAATTTTTTTTGCATCAGATACACTTCCTGTTTTCACCTGCGAAGAAGATCATTTGCGTGAAGACCTTCCTCAGTCTTTAATGAGTTGCTGGTTCCGTAAAGCTACAGGCCTCAAGGGAACACTTTTTTCCCCCCTCTGGTCTTGCCTTCAAAGCTGTCACTCATCCTAATGAACCGTCATGCAAGCAAAAAAAGCTGAGGTAATAAGTGGGTGATGAAGAAGCAGAAGCCGAAGGTATAATTCAACAATGCAGATCGACGTTTGCCGTCGCCTTTCTTTCTCCATCACTGCCGATCTGACGGACAGTCAGACGAAACCAATCGAAAGATGTTAAAATCGCTTGTGTGTGAAATGTAGTTTTAACGCAAAATCCAGTCAACATTGTGTCCGTTGATACATGTGAAACAATGTCGAACTTTGATTCTTTGTTTGGGTTAATACACCAGTTGAATGAATGGCAGCCGATGGGAGGCCATGTGGATCGATGCAAGTATGACGATCCTTTAGACATCAAAACGAAGCAACGAGATACATGAATGGATAGAAGACACACACTGCGTAATGTAAAGAATAGAAGGTAATGTGAAAATGTGGGATTCAGGCATGAAAGAAACAGCTTGTGAGCGCCGACTACATCCTATTCATTGATTTAACATAACCGTTATGTGGATGCTTTTGCCCCGAGCGCTTTGCGTGTGTTTACCTTCGCTATCTCTAATGTGGGTGGAACCCCTAACCCCCGACAGTGTAAGTGCTTTGTTCTACCCATTGAGTTGCACAGGAACCACAGAGTCGTGCTCTATGAATCAGAGCACAGAGGGTACCCTGTGTAGTTGCTCAGTTGGATTAGAGTCATGAGTCTAATAAAGCAGCTCCAGCATTACATTTCCTGTCCGCTTTCTCTCGGATTCAAGAGGATTTCATCTGTAAGCCGCAACTCATCTCTGCATCGTTGCTGTGGCTCTGCAGGACTTCAAAGTGTTCGTTTCTTTTAAGGGGTCTTGTGTTTGTTTCGCAAAATGGCTGCGTTGTGGATGACATAGAGGCTTAGGAAAGTAAGAAAGGAAAAAAAACATCAATGTTCAGAGCCATGAGAAGAAATCTGATCCAAATTGTTTTGACGGTATTTAAGTATCTCATCAGGCACTCTTTCACTCCATGTTTATGTCTTATCCTCCGTGTTAAAACAGCGCAGCCACTCTCAGCTTTTGTGGAGGAAACGGGTCCCGAGATCAACACGTTTCGTGATTACGTTTCTTAATGGAGTTGATATCCGAAGTGAGACTTTCTACAGCTCACGTAGAGCAGGAAACTTGAGATATCTGAAGAGGAGAATTGAAGTTGTCGTGCGAGTGAAGCTTTTAGTCTCGTAGAATGACTTCAACGTTGACTCAACGCTAGCACGTTCCTGCAGTGCACTTAGATTGATGACTACAGTGTCTTCGCCATTCAGAACGGGTTTTGTGCTTTGATGGATCTGGAATTCATATGCAAATTATTTGACATATTTTTGTTCAGCTCGTCATTGGCAAGTCTTCGGATTATAATTGTGTGCTCGATGCCTCCGCGTTCGCCCGGAGGAAACACCACCACTCTCCCATTGCAGGCTCATTTCATTTGTCACAGCTCAGTTTTAATACCGTCCTCGGGCCTCTTCAGAAGACATGCTTCTGTCACAGCCCTCTGGCAGATTCACTTTGGAGCTTCTGTTTCCACAATTACTGCATTAGTGCAGACAAACGAGGGTGGGATAGCACTGGAAGGCCACACTGCCAAGTTGGTGTGGTTTCTTTTGAGAGTGATACTTACACCGTGAGATATGTTCACAGTGAGGAATCAACAAATCAATACTTGAGTAGGTAACATTGGAGGAGCCATTAATAGTAAGCTAGATTTTTTTTAATTATTCAAATGAAAAACCCCAGCCGAGGCGAGGCGTTGCTGAATCATTCATAATAAATGTGCTCACCTTTTTTTTTTAAGATTGAATTTTGTACACTTTTTGCATCTCTGCCCACTACTGCAGAGGCTCAGATGCACTGCATTCAATAAGAAACCTCATTGAGGTGTAGTCACATCATTAGCGTCTTTTATAAAACTTCCATTATAATTTCGATTGACTGCAGGTCTAACCTGGATCAGTATCAGTATGTAGCCTAAGAGGCGAAACTCAGGTCAACAAAGTCTCAAAGTCTACCCTCAACTCACTGATGCTCGTTGTGAGTACATGTGAGGGGGACGTGTCCCTCCCAGCCCCAGTGGGAATGATGTCCCCAGACGTTCATGGTTCCCAGATGATGTATCCTAAAGACTTTAGCGATCACCTGACTTCCTGGTTGGAGTTGAAACTTTCTTAAAAATGGTAAATGGACTATATTTTACTATTTATATTGCGCTTCTCCAATCTTTGCGATCACTCAAAGCGCTTTACATTCTGACCGTAGAGGGCGGGGATTGAACCTCCGACCCTCTGACTGGTAGAGTAAACTTATTTTAGCTTCTCTGCATCCACTGGGACGCTCTCTAATCTATGAACTTTTGGTTTTCATGCTCATCTAATTCGGGCGGCTATTCGAATCACAATGCGGCGCTACGTGTATCTCCGCTCTCAACCCTTTCACTCTGTTATCAAAATGTAATCATGTCGTCTCACATGGAGAACAAGCCTAATGAAAATGTATTACAAACATTCTCAATAGAAGCTGGATGACGAGCGTATTTGGCTCCGGAGAATCAAGCCCTCCAAGGAGAACAATGCCTTTTATATTTGATTAACCGGAACAAAATTTCTGCTGTCAAAATGACTAAAACGTATTCTTATAAAATGACTTGTGAAGTTCCCTAATAAAAGATCTCTTGGTTCTTGGAAAAAAAGTTCATGTGGGCAAAAAAGGGCTGTTCATCTCCATCCCAGCTTTTCAAACTTGGGGAGCTAATGCACATGGTAGCTGGTCATTTAAATAATAATAATAATAATATATTCATTTATTTATTAATATTGGTCTTATTTAGAGTCCCATCATGTATTTTCTGTTATTTAATGTAACTGCATGTCATTATTGAGCAGACCTGGATAATCCAACAAGGGATTTTTTTTTTGTTTTTGCTTAGAACTGTGACACACAGTATATGTTTTATTTATTTTTCTTGTATCTCCAGTGTTAAGGAGGCAGTAATGAGATGCAGATTCCAAGGTGGAAAAAAACCCCAAAAACAACAACAACAGTGCAGCGGCTCCGCAGGTCTTGCGTGCATTCGGGTTGTGTACTCTGTCACCCACGTAAAACTTGGAAAGGCTTCATCGGCTCGGGGTGAAGTTTGTTCACACTGACTGAAACAAACACGCTGGCCTCGAGCTCTTCTCTCATCGAGTATCATGCATCTTTCACTCACAGGCGAACGTACCTGACACCTAAGGGAAGCTCCTACAACTCAACGCTGCTGACACCTTCAGTAACTCGCGATATTAATTTCAGCGGCAATAGACGCAGGTGGACAGCTTCTTAATTCGTCACCGCCCACCTCGGGGGTCCTGACACGGCCCTTTTTCACTCTTCTGTATTCATTGGAAGCATTTCTTCATTCTTACAGCCACATGTGAGATAAATGGTAAATAGACTGCATTTATATATCACTCACACACCGTTGGCCATCGGGAGCAGTTTGGGTTCAGTATCGTGCCCATGGACACTTTGACATGCTGACTGCAGAGGCCGGGGATCGAACCACCGACCTCACTCCGTGTCGGAGGGGCCTACAGTTACAAAGCAAGTGGATGACAGGCGATGATGTAGCTTTGGCCATTTTCTGTCGCTGCAATTGTGTTGGGGGGCGAGTGAACTACCTTTAATCAAACTAGTGGCTTAACTGCATTTTTCAGTAGCTTTGCTGGTGCTAGTTCACTGCATTCATATTTGCATTGTGATTCAAGTAGTAAAAGTGACTTTTTTTTTGCCATTTTCTGTGTGACTGAAACTAAAAACAATGTAGCCATAAAAGGGGAATAATGAGCATAAATTAATCTCTTTGGTTGTGCTCTGACAAGTGAAATAAGAGGCAATTTGAAGACTGTTTTAGTTGTTCAGATTGTACAAGAACTGACGAGTAAGACAAGAGGACAAGACAAGAGGCCCATTTTTTTAGCCCAGTGCTCAAGTCGGTCAAACGGTCTAAAAAGTTTCAAATTTAAATATTTTTCTTACCAGGGTAATTTTTTTTGGGGGGGTTTATGTTTGACCTTTGAACAAGTGGCCACGTTTTTGCAATCAACTCAATGGAGTGGCATTTCTCGCCGGCATGTGACAGTTTTGTATTATATTTTGGTATAATTTCTCACCATATGTAAATGTCTTTACTACGCAGTTTGACCCAGTTGTTTTAAGAAGCTTTATTTATCCAAACTAAATTTCTCCCGAGGGGAGCTTTCAACTTCTTCCAGTGGGAAGTAATTGGTTTCCTGCAAAGCTATGCTTTTTAAAGTTCCTTCCCCAACACTGACTGCAGCCAATACTGTGCCATTGATCGTTACGGTTATTGATGATGGGTCCGGCACTAACTAGGCCACGTGCAGGGCTTGAGTGCTAGCAATAACCAGCAAAGACCACAGCCAGGCGGAGCAGCTACATCCTTGACTGTCAGAGCCTAATGAGCAGTAAGAGCATATGTATGTATACTATATGTGTCACATAAGCTCTCCTTTCTGTAGTATCTGCAGAGCATGACGCGTGGCAGTGCCTGAAGGAATGCCCCGACACAAACAGTTTTGTTTTTTTTATGGATCATTGGGGGAAATGTAAAAAGTCTTCCCTCCTTGACATTCCAAGGGTTCTGTTATATTCTGCATTCGCAATGTTTATTTGGGGAATCGGCTGACTGAGCTGTTTGCATTTGAAATTGAAATTTGAATTCGTCATGATGAGTAGTCATTTTTGTAATTACGGCGAGAGGTGTACACAAACCTCTATGAGTCAGAGCCACCACCACATGATAAGAGATGCGACAACATGTTCCTGTGACCTCTGAGTGTGTTATGTGTGTGTGTGTGTGTGTGTGTGTGCCTCTCCCTCTAATGATCTCCCTCTCAGGTGATCTCAATCCCTCACCAGGGCCGGGAGATGAAGGACTGGGGAGAACTGCATCATGCCCCAGTGGGCCCACAGCTGTGATCAGTGGTTTACGTGGCAGCGCGGCAGCAGTGCTTTGTGCGACTCCTCTGATTGTGGTCGTGACTTGGCTCTGACAATTTTTCGTTTTGAGATTATATTGTAATTACGCTGTCATTTGGTTGTGTTTCAGTTGTTAATAAAACTTTATTATTTTTTTTTTTTTCATTATACTTTTCAGTTTCTCTCTGGTGCTTTTCCCCCGGGTTAATTTATTGTTACTTTATTTATTTTTTAAATCAAGAACAGGTTAGAGCCAGAGGTGAGGCAGGAGGGTTCTTAGACCTCGGGCAATAAAAAAAAAAAAAAAAAAGTTTACTTCTGCACTTGGCTGCTTATTTGAAGCTATTGGTAGAATTTCTATTCTATTGTTTCTCTTTGTTGCTCTTACTTTGGTTTGGCTTATTTGAAGCTGATGTACTTGCAAGATTCTCGCTGTTTAGAGTCGTATCCTCATGATTGTTTGCACTTATTGTAAGTCGCTTTGGACAAAAGCGTCAGCTAAAAGACCTGTAATGTAATGTAATTAGGGCAGTTATAGAGAACTTTTATTATTCCTGAGATGAGCTTTCAGCACGCAATAGAAGATTCAGGGTGTGTTTTCCAGTATGTCTTTAAGACCTGACTGTGCTTTTTTGTGTTTTATAATGGTTGCTGTAGCCCACACAGTGTCAGCATAGCTTAGCTTTCCTAAACTGAGAGGATGTAACACGTTAAGTCGGCCGCTGAGGCTTTTCCCTGCTGCTGCTTCTGCTTAGTAAGACCCGAACATCAGGAGCATTCTGCTGTGGCTTAGTGCATTATACATAGTGTCCGCGCAGTGTGACACTCACATCGTATATAGTTCATAGTATCATGACATGTGAGGCATGCACACACACACATTGACACACACACACACGCACACACTGATGCAGAATGGTATCCATAATACCATGATTCACATGCATTAGATCATAGATCTGGTCGTAACCGGTCTGAGACACCATTAATGCCGATCTCGGTGAATGCGTGCGGCCGGGGTTGAAGGTTCATTTCATCTGTTTGTTTTTGAGAGAGCGCTCTCTGCAGCAGCTGCACTGATGTCAGATTATTGTGCGCGAGATGCATCACATTCTAATCTGCAATTACAGCGAAGGGAGTCGAACGAACGCTCCCCACAGAGTGCTTTACAAAACAATTAAGGATACGAAAAGAGTGATGAGCTGAGATTAAATGAAGGAATGGTTCCATAGTGGCTAAAGTTCTGACAGAGCCCTGGATGTTATTAGACATTATCCTTCGACAACGTCTAATAAAACATCAGCTCTTTGTTTCAAGGTCTTGTGATTTTAAATGAAATATATCTGCAATTAAACTTAGGTAAGTAGAAAGTAAGTTAATGTGACTGTTAGCATGACCTACACTGTATTTCACTTATTTCACAAAAGTGAGGTAAAAAAGAGACCAATTTTTTTTACATTAGTCAAGTAAAGTCAAAATGAAACGTTTGATCATTTGTGGTTTGACTTTGTCTGCAACATCCCGGAGAAAAAACATGAATTTTTAATGAATATATTTGGATAACAGGCAGAAAGAAATAAAAATGGGATCAAATTATATTTTGTTATTTTAGAGCTAACGAGACGAATGTGTTCAAAAGAATACGGTTTCACACCGCAACACTAGATCATTCAGTTGTGTCCTTGGAATGATTGTGGCTCCTCCGGGCTTCTATGATACACACAAAGGTATGAATTATGATAAAAACGTTTAAAAAAAAGTGTGACCCAGACAAATTCCAATGCAGATCTTAAATGTTCATATAATTGGCCATTAATGCTACTGAACATTTCTACATTATGTTCATTTTGCAGCTCATAATTTGCAGCTAATAGTGCAGTGTCAGTCCAGACAGGACAGTGCAATTACGTACACACAGTGTTGGATTGGAGCCAATGTAATCATCATTTTTGCATAATGTTTACGTAATAAATATATGTATTATTTGTACACATAACGTAGATTTGTTCGCTGAAGGTCAGGAACAGTTAAATTCATTTTACACAGTAAGTATGTGACCTGAATCGAGCAAAAACAAACAATGAAGCCAACTTAATGTTAAGTCTGTATATGTTTGCATAATCACCCTTCATAATTTGCTAACATGTTTATTTTGTTTGCTCGAGCTACAAGGGAGTTTGTTTTACACCCTCTATAAACTGAGGAGCGAGGAAGACCGTGGAGCCATCAGCCACGTCTTTATTCTTTTGTGTTTTTGCATTATTATAATTGTTTTTTTTTCGTCAGGTCAGAAATAGCTATCTTTGCTTGCTGTCTTTCGGCCATTTTGAACATCTAACCACCACCACATGGCTTGATGGACAAATGCATACTAAAAATTGCTTCTGGAAACATATTGTGGGGAAAATCTTCGGAGCTTATCACTGCATCTTATGGTCTTCGTTCAGCGAATCAAGCCAGTAGCTACAAAGTGTGTGTGGACGCTGAAGATGCTGCTCTGAGAAAAGGCCTCAAAGGTCACTGGAGCCACTGGAGCCACCACACAACACTGGACAACATCAGCGTCTGGAGCGACGCAGGAAGTTTTAATGGATGAGGTGGAAGTCATTGAGCTCAAACACCAAAGGTCAGGCTGCAAACAATCTGTCCTTGTCACTTTAACCACTTGGATGTAAGACTGAAAGAACCGGCTCAATCTGCTGAATGAAGACCAACCAACGCAGTTGAACGTTCCACAGCCAATTTGTTCGACTTCTGTGCTTAAATTCTCTTCACCATATCTTTTTTTTCCGGACGGTATCTGTGGACGCCAACGTTTTCTGTTGGCTAGTATGTCAGCAACTTTTTTGATGGATCGCCATTTTGTACGGACATTCACGGTTCTCAAAGTATAATCCCACTGACTTTGGTGATTCTCTGACTTTTCATCTAGTGCCACCAGGGGGATGAGGTTTTTGGGTTTTAATGAAATGTCTATGGGAACTATGGGATGGATTGCCATGACCTTTGGTACAGACATTAATGTGCCCCAAAAAGCATGAATCCTAATGATTTTGGTGACACTTAGGTTTTCCCTAATCCAGTGAATATCTTAACATATACTACATGGATTGGTACATCACTTCTGAGTAACAATGTCCCGCTTTTAGGGACTACATGCGACATATAGCATGTGCCGTGAGAGCCTGTAGATATTAAAAGAAGGTGAGGGTAATGAAAGCATATGCTTCATTGGGGTTATCAATTTTTGAGGACACTCCTCCTCACCCATCATTCCTGACAGTAGCACTGATCAGCATATGTCTTTTTATCTCCCTACGTCTGTACTGTCTCCTCCCATCATTCCCTTTGCCACATGCTTCTACGCTGTCATGTTTCCTCTCATTCTTCTCCTTAACTGTCCCCATCCCCTCTCTTATTCCCTCCCCTTTAGTATATTCACTTTCCTCCTCAGCACTTTACCTTTCGTCCTTCCTTCTGTATACACATGTCCTCTTTGCGTATACTTATTTTCCACTCGTCTCCCTTTATCTTAACTCCTCTACTCACCTATTTCAATGTCTCATTCCTCCCTCTATTATCTGCTGCTGCAGCTTCCTCTCATTTCTTCTTCTTCCTCTCTCTGTACCGTCAGTGCCCTCTGCTGATTGATGGCAGCTTCACATCTCAGTGAAGAGGCCGAGCAGACGCGCTCGTTATAGTCTTTCAGGTGTCCGGCAGTGTTGGAAGTGGCAGTGCGGAAAGATGGCTTTACAGAGACGCTGACACCTCAAAGCTGATGTTTTAGCCCTCGACCCCTTGCAGCTAGTCCATTAAATCTCTGTGGAAAATACCCACATTTGCTCGTGTTCTTTGCCACTGTGGATCGATTGCTAAAATGAACACAGTCAGTCATTTGGGAAATGCTTTGTGCCAAAAAATATCTGGAGATCAGGAGAAGATGTGGTTCCTTAACCCCCTTTTTTAAAAATGTTTTCACCTTAGTATTTTATGATTCCTGCATCGATTACAGAAATTCTCCTAATGCATGAACATACTTTTAGAACCCCTTTCCCAAAACTGACATTTATGATCCTCAGCCCGGTTTTATATTGATAAAATATTAAATCAATAGTTACTGCCATCCAGGGCATCATTACTTTCAATAAAAAAGTTGACATATTGACTCTAACATGCGCCAGCAGGGATCTCAATACATCATCTAATACATTAGCATTCGACACTAATCACATCCACTATGAGGCTCCAAATATCATAATACTATCAGAATCAGAATCAGAAAACCTTTATTACAATTACAATTTCCCTCGGGATAAATAAAGTTCTATCTTATCTTATCTTATCTTATTTATTGAACCTTGTTACACTTCACTATCACTTCGTTAATGACATGATTGACTTTAAAACTATCCGTGAAGCCTATTACAGCCTTTCCTGCTACCAGGCTGGTCAACAAAAGCTCATATATACCGGATAGTTTGTGTTAAGAAGCTTTGACGTACCTGTGAATACAATGTAAGTTACGCCGTAGCTGACGCGTGCCTCCTTTATAGATGTAAATGCAATGTCAGGGGTACGGTTTGCCTACGGAGATACCACGCGGGAACTAGAAGAACTGTGTTGGGCCAGCTTGGACCGCCCGTGTCTTTCATCTGTCAGACGCCAGATGTGAAAACAGTGTCAATCAAGTTGAAGAAATGGCTCGGTTTTCTGCTCACGAGGATTGTCGGCCATCATCACAGTGAATTAACAAACGCGTGGATTGCACGGCAGGTAGTCTCAGGTAGTCTCTATTTTTAGTAGTGAAACAAGGTGAAAAGCAAAAAGTAAAGTAAAGGGTAGAAGTGAAAGTGAAAGTTAAAAAAATAACACGACTGAAAAACAACGTCATCGCAAAACTATAACTTATTAAGGTTTCGGCCAAAAAAATAAAATATATATATAGAATAATAGATTTTGGAAAAGGTCATGTTTGCGTAGAAATAAGTGAAAGTGAAACTTTATGTTATGAACGCAAAGAAAACATTACGTTACAGAAAAAATCTGACAGATTCACTCTCACTACAAAACGTACCTACGGCGGGACATGGCGGGACACGGCGGGACATGGCGGGACACGGCGGGACACGGTGGGAAGTGCGACTTTGCACAACACACCACAGTTAAAGTGGAAAATATTGGGCCTGTGGAAAATGGTCTAAACTTGTTGTAAACACTTTGGGATCCCAAGTCTTGCATTTCATTTTTACTTCACTTTAAGTACAGACACTCGCTATCGGAAGGCTCCCATCTTGCACAACTGCGCTGCATTTCATGCAATTCATTATCATTGTGGAGATGCTTCGCGCTCTTTAGCTTTTCGTCCCTTTGTACAATCTTTGTGATTTAGGAAGCAAATGCGCTCATCCGCAGCGGCACAGAAAAGCACACCGCCTGTTGTTTTGCATCCGACACGATCACAGCTGTCTTTTTGTTTCAATCCCAGTGGAAACGTTTACACTGTCCCGGGAGCTCCGAGGTTGCAATATGTTATTTAAACACATCATAACCTGTATACTGTTTACAGACAGGAAGCAAGCAGACAAGCAAAGTAGACAAGGAAGGCAGAAAAGCTCTTGTGTTGGTTCTCATCAGATGATCAAACTATCCTCAGACGCCTCAGAGACGAGGGGATGCACAGTCTGCTGTGTGTGTGTGTGTGTGTGTGTGTGTGTGTGTGTGTCAGGGGAGATTTCTGACATATCTGGAGCAGAGACAGACATTTTGCTCATTAGAGGGAAAGGAAGGTGAGAGATGGATGAGGAAATGTGAGAGTGAGGAGGGAGGACAGACGGATGGATGGATAGACGGATCGCTATGACCAGAAATAATTACAGAAAATAAGAAATAATCAAAGTGAGAGATGAGAGAGAGAGAGAGAGAGAGGATGAAGAGGTCCGCAAACCGTAGGAAAGAGAGAAAGAAAGTAAGCAGACGATCATTAAGATAGAGGGAAGAGGGATAGTTAAGATGTAGATTTACATCCTGGTTACATATGAGAACATATGAGAAAGTTAAAAAAAAAAAAGAGTAGAAATAAGCAGTTCTATTTAGGTCTCTGTCAGTCCTTGAATCAAGTAATAACACAATCGTTCAATAAGTGGGAGAATGTTAAGTCTAATAATACTCTCAATAATTCTATAATTACAGTGATTGCAATTTAGTGTAATTATGATAATTCCGCGGTCATGAAATTGCCGCTTTGAACCGGTTCAGGGAAGCGGAGTCAGTGGAAACAGCCGAGAGGAGCGATGAATTCAGCGGGGACTCACAAAGAGTTTCGTTCCCTCGTTCCTTAAAGATGCATGGTATTATTTTTGGGGAGGCAGATATGAGTCACAAGATGTTCATTTGCAAACGCTCTGGAGCAAAAAAAAGCAGCTCCTGAATGGAGCGGCAGCGACAATAAGCCTCCGTCTTTGTAACAGGAGGGGAGGATCACTGAGACCACGGCGTGACTTTAGAACTTCAAACACACTCCAGCAGATCCAATTTCTCCGTGCGGACACTTTACTTATTCAGCACTAAGACGCTATGAAAGACTTGTTTGATATTTCAGGAGTTCTCATTTGCTTTCCAAAGCGTCTTTACATCTTTGCGAGGAAGACGCTCTTTTCTGAACCGCTAGTTGACTGTGAACACGACCTTATCCAGCCAGGCAGTCGGCATTATTCCTAAAGTGGCAAAGAAGCTTTAGTCAGCCAAACCATTTCAACTCGCCGTCTTTGTCCTCACGTGTCCTTATTTGACGTGACAAGTTAACAAGCATGTCGGTGAACAGCATATTCTATTAAAACCAAAGCAAGAACATGTTTCTCAGTTACCCAAAGCGAGTCCTCGTGTTGCTCTTTGATCAGGCACAGCTTGGCGGATAATATATTCTTACTCCAAATGTAAATCTTTCATCAGAAAACTTCATTAAGAAGCATGTTAATCTGCCAGGCTTTTACTAGTTGCTAAAGACGTGTTGCACTAGAACATACTAACCAGCTTCCTCGACTGGAGACACTTCTGAATCGCTTTAAGTACATATAAAAAGGTTTTGTAAAAAAAAAACAACATTTCTAAATATGAATCTCAACAAGTTACACTGAGAATGCATTTCCTCTTAAAAATGCATTTCAATAAAGAACGAGTTGACCAGCGAGGCATTCTTCCCTTCCTGAAAACAAGCTGGATAAGTATTTACAGGTGAGGTGGTCCTGGTCCTGGTCCGGTTTGGTTCCTTTCTAGTGTGAAGTCTCTTTTTGGATGGTTTGGACGTTCGGTAGACATACAGACAATGTTGATTTATGCTAATATTTTGAGTATTTGTGTTATTGACTTACTGATAGACATTTGTACTTATGTTAATAATAATTATTTGTCTTCTGCTTCGGTTTGGAATTGCTTTTCTGTAAATATGTGTTCGTTCAGGTGGTAATGTTCCCACCTAAGTGGTCTTTTCCACCTAATTACGTGGAGCAGGGAGGGTATATTGCTGTCAGTACTTTAATACAGACACCTGGTGACCATGAACAGCCAAAGCTCCCACCTGTGAAAGTCAGCCAAACTTGACTAAGATGACTCGTCCCTGAGCTTCCCTGTGATTGGCCGTCAGCCCGACCTTTGACAGTAGAACCGTAAGTAGCTCTGATCTCACATTGTTGGCTAAATGTGGTGAAATCTTTTGGTAAGAACATAGATTTATGTCAGTGTGACAGTGAAATGTGAAGTTCAAATGCTTTGTTTCCCTGTTAATAGCGGTTAATATGTGTGTTTCTAGTCATGGTGTGATTATGAACTTGGGGGGAAAACGCGCGTATTTACTGGTTTCCAGCGATGCCAAACATGTTATTGTAGATTTATGGGAAAATGATTCCAGATCATTTGAACAAAAATGCTCCTATATTTACGAAGGTTATATTTGTACGACTTTAGCATTAAACTACTTTGTCATAAAACATAGTTTGGACAACATACAGTTGTTTTACGGATTCCTGAAGCTGAAGACTCCATTATTTCAAAACAGTGTAACATCTATATTTTCTATAAATAGACCATCTTCCACCGCAACTTCTTCTAACTACACACCAATGGTGGACCCTGTGCCAGGTCTACTACAAACTACTTTTGTAGCCTTTAAGTCAGTGAAAACTGTTGAAATTTGAGTCTTTTCAGTCATGAGATTACACTGAACATTTCAGTCAATCTAGTGTTTATGTTATTATTATTATTATTATTATTATTATTATTATATATTATTATTATTAGTATTAAGTAAACCGATTAATATTATCATTATTGTTATTATTAGGTAAACTAATTATTATTAGTATAAATTATTAATGTTATTATTATTATTATTAGTAGTATTATTATTGTTATTATTAAGTAAACAAATTATTATTATATATTATTAATGTTATTATTATTATTATTAGTATTATTATTGTTATTATTAAAGTAAACAAATTATTATTAGTATATATTATTAATGTTATTATTATTATTATTATTAGTATTATTATTGTTATTATTAAGTAAACA
>CALSCE010000213.1:172554-186191 GCA_943593645.1 Bovichtus variegatus
TCTCTCTGTCTCTCTCTCTCTCTCTCTGTCTCTGTCTCTGTCTCTGTCTCTAAAAGCACCAGACAGCACCTCTGGGGTTATATCAAAGACAATCGACATCTGTTTGCACAAAGAGGGGAACAGCTTTGGTTTCGTCATGAGAGGTAACCATTAATAAAAGAAACAGCTGTCTTTTTTTGACAACTATATGAAAGGTTATGATTGACATGGCACCATTCTAGAATAGTGTCACAAAAATTTAAAAAAAGATTGCTTTAGTATTACTGTTGCCTGCCTCGTAAAAATATAGATATTGCATCATTTATTTCTCGAGGCATCGAAAAAAGTCAAATGAAGCTGTAAAACTTTTCTCTGATGTCATCTGACACAGCACGATTAAAGAACTGTGGTTAACAGGAAGGCTACGCTGATTGAAATGTTCTGTTCTATTAACTACTAAATGTAATACTTTACATTCATGCTGACCATTTCTAAAGCACAATGCAATTTGCATTTTCAATTTCGGGGGTTTAATTGTTGAAAACAGGGTCGCCCAACCCGTTATAGTGAACAATTAGTTGCATTTATTTGTCGCCACCGTCATGTTTTCGTCACGTCCTCATACTTTACAGACTATGTTGTGCCAAAAATGTGTAAAATGAGTCCAGTACTGGGTGTGATCAACCTTTCCTCTCCTGCAGGTGGTACCCACGAAGACTGGCACAAGTCCCGCCCCCTAGTGGTCACCTACGTCAGGCCAGGAGGTCCTGCAGACAGGTAGCACTGACTGCTAATGCAACCACCAACTCATACAAAGCCACATAGAAAACACACATATTCACACACATTCAGTTATACTGAGCCGGGACAAACACACAGAGGGATCGTGTATGTCTATTATTTTAGGGTAATAACTTCCACAGAAGTGATGTCTAGGCACAAAATAAAAGCCGGGCGCGCACTGGCCTCCATTGAGTTTAAACTAACAGCGGCCACGGCTCAGCAAGTTCCAGTCAGGAGTCTCGGAGACGTGTCTCCGCCTTCATGCCAATAAACCCCGAGGATAATGGTGTCATTTCCTGTGATGTTGACAGTTATGTGTTACTCAGAGCTGCAGCAGCATGAATCACCTCGTATCCCTTTAATGTTGTCACCATGTGTCAGTCTCAGGCTTCATGTTTAAGTTATAATCCATGACATTTTCATATAAATGTCAGCTTTCCGACCGTTTAACTGATGTAACGCAGCAGTGACTAAACCTTGGTGTAGATCCGGGGCATGAATTATTACATATATACACATGTATGAAATTTTCCTGGGGAGAAAAAAAATTAAAAATGCATTTTACATTTCCTGTTTGTATGAATAAGTTTGTTTGTGGAAACAAAAGACTGGCTCATGTCATTTCTTGAACTTGAACTTAAAAAACGTTTCGGACACCAAGGGATTGTCAGTCATTTTATAGATTGGATTTGTTGTCCAGCCCTAGTTTGCAACTCAATGCTCTGGCTGATCTCATAGAAATGTCCACATGTATTTGCACTGAAACTAATGTACATAACTACATGTGCCATCGTGTAGACACAATGCGGTGGTGTTCTTCCAAGCAGCACAGTCAGGCAGGTTTTTATTTAAAGACCCAGATCCGCTCAACATAACTTCTTGAAGTCATTAACTTTGTATATGACTGCTGTAAAGAAATACTGTCAACAGCAGCACTTCAGTAGAGCAGGATAGCTAATTGTTTCTTTGCGTTTAACTCGTAAAACGCTGTTTAATTGTGTTTTAGGGAAATGCTGTTACGAGGAACCACAGCAGGTGGCTGTTTAGCACCGAACAGAGACGCGTATACTTCTTTTCTTTTTTATATTCCTTGAGAATTCACTTCACCCAGCAGCATAAAATGCATACGGAGCCGTGACAATTTCACGGAAAAATGTGAAGGCAAGGAAACGTATGAAATGCAGACACAAGGGCTCACTGCATAACTTGACGAGAATCCGATGCCTTGACGGTAGAACAACACCTTAGGAAGACACTCGATGTTGTGTTTCCTTTGAGTTGTCACCCATCTGTCTTCCCATTACACACATTTCACTGCTTAGAGAGTCCCATTATGAACAGCATACTTTAATCTGCAGTGTGGACACTGTTTCTCCAGCCAAGATACAGGAAAAAGATTGAAAATATAAAGCGTAACTAGAACTGGGAGACACTATTTTTATTCTAGCGTCGACTATCTGCGAAAGATATATACATATATATATATATATATATACTAGATGTAATGTTTCTATAGAATAAGTGAACGGAGGTTTTTGATACGTATACCTAGGTCTTGCGAAAGGACTGTTTCATCGTGAGCAAATACCTATTTGTCAAAGTTGATTGCAGATCAATCAAAACTGTTGGTTTCCACACGGGGACAGACTCGGGGCAAGCGCCGGGAATAAACGCTATCTCACTATTGAGTTATTTTTGCCCGAAGCTCATCTAACACCATTCTAAAGGAAATCATCTTGAAAATGTGGGTCAGTCCAGGGGGAGACGAATGCGATATTCACGCTGCTTTATATCCCATTTATATGCCAATTGGAGAAAAACTTAAACCGCGGAGTCCCAGGAGTGCCCACATTTTTTTTTGTGCATTACCCATTGGGAATTAAAGCGGCAACTCTGAAAGTTTCCGGAGCCATGCTGTTTTATGCAGGATCACAGAGAAGCTGCTTTTACTGCATCATCATGAAACAGGGAAAAAAATAAATAAAAAAGAAGCCTGCAGGCTCTTAAAGCAAGCTAAATGTCAGTGAAGTCCTTAAGACTTAAATTAGAGCTACATCTTTAAAGGGGAAGTTCAACCCGCACTCCTGAAATAACATCTGCGGGTAATGTTTCTTTAATATATATTTAAGAACCTTAAAAAAACTGGTCAAATGTGGATGACGGCCGACATCAGATTTTGGTGTTGGACCCTCAGTGTAAACAGGTTTGCAGCTTTTTTTCACGATTGCTCTGCGCACCTGTTTCCCGGGTTACATGCACACGCACGCCATCTTTTTTGCTTTTTATTTGACCCCGTATTTCTTTTGAAACATTCCTAAAATACTTCTATCACATGACCTCATTCCAGCCTTTATTTTTATTTATTTATTTATTTTTTTTATTATAAAGCCTTCAGGTCTCAGCTTAGTGTGCATCATGTTGTTGAAACGCTTCAGGGCTGGCATCATACTTTACAACTTCTGGCTGGTATGATGACAGCCCTGCATTACTCACACTCCGGCATCATGCATAAAGCGTCCGTCAGCTCTTTAATGCAGCCCTTTGCGTGGAAAAATCCAAATGCTGCATATCCATTATGTGGAGGAATTTATAAATAAATAACGTGCCTGTAATGTGCCATTAAGTGCCTCTGGAATATTGAGCATCTAGTCAGTGATAGTGTTTTTGTCAACTGGGGACTTTTTTTTTTTTTAAAGATTACCATAATTAAATGAACCAGATCACATGACGTAATGTGAAATCTTGATATTTTTGGACGCTGTGAAGTGGAGCAGTATAATCTGTCGTCCTAATGCTGTTTCCACCGTGTTTGTCCTCCATTTGAACTGAGGAGAAATCATAATCGAGTCTCAGACGGATGAGAGGGGAGAAAAAAAGAGGAGGATGAGATCAGAAAGGAGAGTCGGAGGTAGGAGCAGAAAAAAAGCGTGGACCAAGTAGAGCGGCGAGGACGTAAGACGGAGACATGAGAGAGACGTTAAAAAGAAAAAGAAAAAAAAAAAGATGTTTGATCGTGAGGCTTGAAGAAAGCAGAGGAAGTTGGGAGAGGAAAGAGAATCTTCCTCATGAAGGAGAAGCGAGAAGATGAATAATATATGAGAGGAAGTCACAGAGAAAGTGCCGATGATAAGAAAGGGAACGGGTGAAAAGTATGATTTTGTTACAGGTTTTTTTTTTTTTATGCTTTTGTCGTGATTTGCCATAACCCAATAAAGCGTACTTGAACTTGAGATGTTGAAAGTAAGAAGGAGTGATTAAAAAAAAAAAAGAAAAAAGGGTTTTTAAAAGCAGAGAATTATGATGAATTTGGATTAGTTTGATTATTTCTTTCAGGTTTGTCTGTGTCTCTGAATGTTCCTGTGTCTCCGTCCTCTTCTCCAATCTCTGTGTTTTGACGCCCGAGGGTCGTCTCTCTCTCTTGTTTGTGTTCAGAGAGGGCACGCTGCGTCCAGGTGACCGTCTCCTCAGTGTGGATGGCGTGCCGCTGCACAACGCCAACCACTGTGACGCACTCAGCGTGTTGGCTCAGTGTGGCCAGGAAGCCCTGTTCCAGATAGAGTATGACGTCACTATCATGGGTGAGAGACCACACACACACACACACACACACACACACACACACATGAACACGCAGACAAAAGCTTGGGGGTAAAGTTTCTAGACTTTGCTAAAATGGCACTGAAATTTAAAGTTGGATGTTTTTTTAGTTGATGTGTTGGCAGTCTTTTGCCTTTTTTTTTTTGCAGTGTAAAACTGCTCGATTGAACTTACCCAGAATGCATTGAAAAGAATCCCCTGCGCTGATAGCTGTTGCTTTTTATGGGCAATTTTGCCTCAAGCTCGTGCGTTACTAATGTTGCCGATGTTGTTGCTGTCGTATCGCAGGAGCATCACATCACAGTAAAAAAGCAAAATGGTTTAACATTTTTTTTTCTTCTTCCCAATCAGACACGGTAACGAATGCATCCGGGCCGCTATTGGTGGAAATTGTCAAGTCGCCAGGAGCAACGCTGGGTATCACGCTGACCTCGGCCAATCATCGAAACAAGCAGGTCATTGTCATTGACCGGGTAAAACCTGGAAGCGTGGTGGACAGGTACACACACACACTCTCTCACACACACACACACACAATATGTTTGCGTACGTCACGCTTGCAGTTTGACCTGGATGTTCTCTGCAGATAAAAGAAGCTCTGAGTTGACGAACGTGTCCATACACCCACCAATGTTACCGTCAAGGCTCAAAGCAGCAAAGTGCTTCTTCTTTCGTCTTTTGTTTCACCAGCTGCATGCATAATAATGAGACAATATGGCTAGCATTTTTTATCTTCATGTTGGACCGTAATTGTGGAGAGCACGATAACCAAAGTGATGATGTTATTTAAGCGTCTGTGACTGCAGCAAGTGGCTTTTTTTGTTTTGATTGAGGAACCCGTGTCTCCATTATTCCCACTTCTGAAACCTATGCAGTTGGCTTTACAGATATGCATCGATTGCACATTTATGCAATATATTCTCTCTCTCTGACACACGCGCGCGCACAGAAACACTCCCATAAGCTGTTTCTAGGCCTATAACGAACACAGACAGGATGTTTCCCTGAGCCTCAGTCCGGCTCTAAAATATACATGAAGCACTTGAACTTTGTGTCAGTGCTGAAACGAGCTTTCAGATAACCTCAGTCAACTGAGGAGATGGCGGAGGTCCACGTCCTGTCAATGTGCATTCCCACGTGGTTGCAAATTCATAAAAAAAAAAAATCAAATTCAACCCCAGTACGAAGAGCAGAGGCGCCAGGTTGACAGCATGCCGATCCGAGCTAATCAGGCTAACACGCAGCATATAAAACAGTACGCTATTCAAACACAAAAGTCAAAGTATTTTTCTAAAACGGCAAAAGAAAGCACCTGCACTGTACTTCTCTCTCCTGCGTTTCTGTAGCAGTGAGATTCCTTCCTTATTCTCCCCGTGTCTGTGTTTTTCTTTTTTAACCAGATGCGGAGCATTGCATGCCGGAGATCATCTGCTGTCCATAGACGGGACGTCGACGGAACACTGTACGGTCCTGGAGGCGACACAGCTAATAGCGAGCACGACGGAACTGGTGAAATTAGAAATACTCCCCTCCCATCAAACGAGGCTAACTGGGAAACAGCACGACACAGGTGGGTGCACCTGCCGCGTGTCATTGTGTGCGTAGTCTACAGAGTCTACCAATAAATATGTGACCTCCTGTTGTAAAACAAATGTTAATGACTTGTTAAACTACAATGACATTTAGAGTTAAAGACAATTTCTTTTCTCCGCCTGGAAGCGCCTTTTTAAAAATGTACTTTACTCATCTTTATGGTAGGTATAAAATAACCCCTCAAATTAAAAATGACCTGCAAAATGTTCCGTGCTGCCCCGCGGTTGCCTGGTGTTTGGCAGTAAGCAGAACAATCCAACGCCGACCCGACGCGAATACGCACGACCAAACGAAACAAGAAAACAAAGTGACATCGTGGCATGAATGAAAGAAAAGAAAGAAAAAAAAAAGAAGCAATTATCCTTCAATCACTCACGAACACATTATTTATCCTGTGATTTCATAATGTCTGGACTGCTGTCAACCAGATGGTGTGTGTTTAGTGATGTTGCCAAAATTCAAATTGATGTCGATGTTTTTTTCTTTTACACCTTATGTTGTCCCCCTGCACAGCTGTTTGATGGTCTTGTGTCAGACGTGGGAGGAGGAAGCTCTGTAGTGAATACATTGACACGCGTCTGCTGCTGAAATGATTGAGGAGTCAGGTGTGTGTGTGTGTGTGTGTGTGTAGGAGAGCCAGGAAAAGAGAGAGAGCATGTGACTCCATTCAGGTATATGCATGTGTGTGTCAGCGTTCCCAGGAGAAGAATTTAGCGGTCAAAGGTCGCTGCGACCTCACAAGACATGTGTTTGGCCCTAACTCAAAAATGAATATGCTAATTATGACGAGTCATACAAATGTCTGGTAGGATGAAACGATAAGGTGATGACATTTACACGGACGTGGATGTGTGAATACTGGCTGGCTTTGTAATTGGTGAGATGCGTGTTATTGTATATTAAATATATATAATAACTCATATTGTTTTCGGCGTTTCACTTAGAACGGAGGACTTCTAAGCATCTGAAAATGCAAATGCCATTTTTTTTTTTTTTCCTCCATTGTTTTTATTGAGCGATCTCGGTGTGCACTGACCTGTCGGGAGTAAATGACAGCTGTCAATCATCTGTTTCGCCGAACACTAGAAATAGTACATGTTCAGGTACAGCGCTCGCCAACCTTTTTGCACCACGGACCACGTTTCATGCAAGACAATTTTTATTGATTATTACATATATAATGTAAATGTAAATATTCCATTTTATATGAAGCACTATATTTATATTATTGTTACATTGTAATATATATAATATAATACATAAAAATGTTTAAAATAAATATTACCAACACACCAAAAAAAAAAAAAGAATTCTTTCTGTGCGGCCCGGTACCAAATGATCCACGGCCCGGTACTAAGTTCCTATTCTTAACTTTGGATAAGCATAACAAAGGCAGGTGTGTAAAACAAAAGGCCACAAGAGTAGATAGCGGTGGTGGTGACTGAAGCAAAGGGACATCACGCCTTCCTCAGCAGTCTTTTTGGATTAAACGTGGACTCAGAATTAACAAAGCTTTTGACCCATTTAATTCCGCCCACACACACACACATTTAGCAGATCAGAGAGGAAAGAAAATCGCCCCCATCCGGGTGTCTTTCTACCCGCCGCCTGCGACAGTCACTGTGTGCTTAATTAGTTAACGGAGTGTTTTTCTTCACCCGTAGCCAAGTGTCGGCTTTTCATCCGCGGGAGAATTAGTGCCAGTGGATTTATAGGGGAAATGCTGATTATCCCAGGTTAATGCCTCACTAGCTGAGGCGTTTAAGTATGACAAGTGTGTGCACACGCATACAGCAACACGTGCGCACGTACAGAAGCACACACACACACACACACACACACACACACACACACACACACACACACACACACTTCCTTTCACGCACGTAGAACCTGTGATGAAGCTGCCGGTATTGTGGCGACTTACGTCGGACAGGATGTAAATGAATCTCCTTCTTTTTCTCTTAATCGCACACATGAGCACACACACACCTTTTGCATTTTTTTTGGTCCCTGTGGGGGGGGGGGGGGGTCTGTTTGTGTTTTTCCTAATGTTGCATTTGTCTTTGCCCGATTAGAGTCTTGTGAGAGCTTTGATATAGAGGAGACGCATTCTCGACAAAAATAAAGTAAAACCTCTGCAGCTCCACTTCCATAGAGTTGTGGTGGGGCAGGAGATTGATCTCGGCATGAAAACAGCAGGAAGAGAGTAAGTTGAAAGGAGAAGTGATGGATGCATGTGACGGGGAGTGTAAAGGCAGGATGGTATTTAATTAAAGTCATTACATCTCTCTTGCATGCTGTCAGATGCTGCTTACAGCCTGACGCCTCCTCCTCTCCCGATTTCCTCTCCTCCTCCTCCTCCACTCGGTTTTGTTTCATCTCCGTCCTCTTTCCTCCTTCTTTCTTTCCTCCTTCTTTCTTTCCTCCTTCTTTCTTTCTTCTCTTCCTTGCTATCTCCTCTTTTCCCTCTCTTCTCATCTTGTCCCCCTTTTATCTCTCTCCTACCCCTTCTGTCTCGTTCTATTCTGATCTATGTTGAAGTGAAAACAAAAAGAAGTTCGTTTTAAGAAAGGACTAGAAGCTACACGTTAACCGACATCACACACACACACACACACACTTGGAAGGTCACAATCTCATCTTGCATCCCTTTAATTTGTCTCTACAAAGCACAATTCATTCTTTCCTTCTTCTAATCATGACTGTGACCTCCTTCGTGTGTATATGTGTGTAAGTGTGCATCTGTGTGTGTGTGTTAGGAAGGAGCACAGCTCATTAGGATACTGATGGCCTTGCAGGAGACCTTGCGGCCAGCCTGCCACTGCTTTATTAATAGACACTCTGATTAAAGGTTTTGCTGTGTGTGTGTGTGTGTGTGTGTGTGTGTGTGTGTGTGTGTGCAGCATAGGTTGTTGTTGGCCAGTCTAGACAGAAGTGTGCGTGTGTACACACTACCATTCGCTTCACCTTGTGTGGATTTATGTATCTTCTACACAGGGTGTGTAAGTGAGCATAAGTGTGTATGTGCAGTGTCTTTGTGTGCGTGCGTGTGTGTGTGTGTCCTGCCTGTGTGACTGCAGCCATTTCCTGTCAGCAGATCTGCCTCCCCAGTGTGCTTTGCTGGACGTAATGAAGTTATTTCTACCTCTGGGAGGATTGAACGGGAACATTTTCAACATTTCTCAGATCTCTCCCCGAGGCCGCCCCAACACTTGTGGTCCTCAGACCTCCTGCCAACAGAGCGCTTTAGATAAGTTGACTTGCACGTCGAGGAAACAAAAACCCTGCTGGATGGATGTGGCAGCACAGGGCAGCTTATGATCCACTTCAGAGTTGAGATAAGTGCGTGTGGTGAGGAATTACACTTGAAGCCGTGTAGGTTGTCAGACTTTAGCCTTGATTGTATGCTGATGCTCTCAGTGGGAGTTTCCCCAGAAGATGTTCTCTGAGACATCTGAGGAAAAGTGACTTTTTAACAGATGGCACAATCCACCAGTATTTCTGTTTTTCATTTTATTTTATTTTTATCAGGCTTGCATTTTGTAGTTGCTGCGTTTAGTCTAATTAACTGAATTGATTCCATATGAAATGCTAATGAATGACAGATCCCCAGTTAGAATTAGTTTGTAAAGTACTGGCAGGTGTTTGATACAGTGGCATACATCTCTATTGATCCAGCTCCATGATCACTTTGACTTCTTTCACTAAACTGGTGTCTGCAAAAGTTAATGCTACAGGTTTCTTCCCTGTTTTGTTTTTTTTTGTTTGTTTTTTTTGAGATTTTGGGGTAATAAATAAGAACACAGCTTATATAAATTGATCATACCTTTGCCTTCTGCTACAAGCTAGCAAACATGGATTTAGGCTTAACAATGCAGGATTGAGAATGCATTCAACATGTTTTGGTGAAAACACAGTTTGTCTGTTGACAAAAAAGTTATAATAACCGTGGCTGTTATACATGTTAAGGTTAAAGTTAGACATGCAAACACACATTAAGGGGTTAGGGTAAGCTTCTAGGGGATTAATGTCAAAAGTCAGTCAAAACACCGTCCTCACAAGTAGCACAATCCTTTTTGTGTTCCAGTGAAGGTTCAGAAATCGGACCACCCCCACTCCTGGGACCCCTGTGTGAACTACTGTCACCCTTCGAACTCCAGCCTCTGCAACACAAGCGCCACCCTCAACAAGTCGTGGACCGCCTCAAATAATAACACCATCAACAGCCTCGACTACTGCAAGTGTAAGAAGACGAGAAACGGACTTTTCTGCTTCTTACATCTTTTTTCATTCATTTATTAATTCTGTTACTTGTTACTTTTGATTAACTCCGTCTTTCAACTGTGCAGCTAAAAAAAAAACAACAACATAGTAATGGAGATGGATTGACAACGTGCAACGAAGTTCTTACAGTATGACAGGTTCAGATTCGACCACCATGCCAGTTTTTTCCGAGACGTTGTATAATAGTAGAAACACGCTGAACTGTTTCTACAGTACATTACAGTGCAGCGCAGTACAGTACAGCACAGTGCAGTACAGTACAGCACAGTGCAGTACAGTACAGTACAGTACAGCACAGTACAGTACAGTACAGCGCAGTTCAGTGCAGCACAGTGCAGTACAGTACAGTAGAGTACAGCACATCACAGTGCAGTACAGTACAGTGCAGTGCAGTACAGTACAGTAGAGTACAGCACATCACAGGACAGTACAGTACAGTACAGTACATCACAGTGCACTACAGTACAGTACAGCGCAGTACAGTGCAGTACAGTACAGTACAGTACAGCACAGTGCAGTGCAGTACAGTACAGTACAGTGCAGTACAGTACAGCACAGTGCAGTACAGTACAGTACAGTACAGCACAGTGCAGTGCAGTACAGTACAGTACAGTGCAGTACAGTACAGTACAGCGCAGTACAGTACAGTACAGTGCAGCGCAGTACAGTGCAGTACAGCACAGTACAGTGCAGTACAGTACAGCGCAGTGCAGTGCAGCACAGTGCAGTACAGTACAGTAGAGTACAGCACATCACAGTGCAGTACAGTGCAGTGCAGTGCAGTACAGTACAGGACAGTACAGTACAGTACAGTACAGCACATCACAGTGCACTACAGTACAGTACAGCGCAGTACAGTGCAGTGCAGTACAGTACAGTACATCACAGTACAGTACAGCACAATACAGTACAGCACAGCACAGTACAGTGCAGTACAGTACAGTACAGTACAGTACAGCACAGTACAGTACAGTACAGCACAGTACAGTACAGCACAGTACAGTACAGTACAGTACAGCACAGTAGAGCACAGCACAGTACAGTACAGTACAGCACAGTACAGCACAGTACAGTACAGTACAGTACAGCACAGTACAGCACAGCACAGCACAGTACAGTACAGTACAGTACAGCACAGCACAGTACAGTACAGTACAGTGCAGTACAGTACAGCAGTAGTAGAACAGGTAGGCTATAGTCATCTTCTTTTCTCTTCTTCTTCTACTTTTTTTGCAGCTCTGGTATCTGCCAATTTCTCTCCCGGCTCGACGACTACATCGGGCCCCAGTAGCCAGAGCTCCAGCACCCTGCCAAGGCCTACAGTTCCCATGAGTCCACGTAACTCGCTGCTCAAACGGCGGCAGAGGAAGAAAGAGCACAAAAGCTCCTGTAAGCTCCACATGTCTTTCTGTCTGTACCGTATGATATACATTTTTTTCTGAAGGGGAAATGAATAATCAAAGCAAAATCAATCTTGCGTGTGTGTGTGTGTGTGTGTTTTAAGTGTCCCTGGCGTCTAGTTCGGTGGGTCCGGGTGGTCAGGTGGTTCATGTAGAGACCAGTGAGGTCGTCTTAACAGGTGACCCACTCAACGGCTTCGGTGTCCAGCTGCAGGGAGGAATATTCGCCACCGAAACGCTGTCCGCACCCCCACTTATCCGGTTCATAGAGCCCGACAGCTCTGCAGAGAGGTGAGGACAAAAAAATGCATCCATGCATGAACTAACCAATGTGTCTGTGATGTACAGCCTTCTGGACCAAAACTGTTATATATAAATATAAAACCAATTTTTAGGTCAGGTCAATGTTATTTATATATAACCCAATATCAGCAATCACAAATTTGCCTCATCTGTTTATTATTTTTATTCTCTGTCCTTAGACCCTCGATTGGAACATTATTATATATTATTATTATATTAGATTATTATATTAAAAACAAAAAAAAATAAAAAAATTTAAACTTTGATGACACACCAGTTTATACATATTTATTTTAACATTGTAAGCATCATATATTATCAGGCTTTTTTCTTTTTTTCTTACCAATTTCTTCATACTGCAAAGTCGTCAATGACTTACAACATTCAGATGCATTCTGCAGAGTAAAAATGAAAATGGCCACTTTAATGCAGCATTAGCAGCTTAGCTTTCCTGTGTGTACGTCAACGTTAGTGTCTGTGTGCGTGGGCGTGCGTGAGACTGATGTCGGCGGTGTATTAACGGCTCTGCTCGGCTCTGTGTCGCGTGTGGGTGTATGAACTTTTTTTAAGCATTTACTGTATGTACACGAGTGTAGGTGGGGTTTTCTAAAATATTTCCATACAACTGTGTGTGCGTGTGTGTGTTCATGATCCGAATTGTCATGTATTTTGTGCTCACAACTTCATTTTACTCTCTGTATGAATTCTCAATTGTGTCTGCGTTGTGTGTGTGTGTGTGTGTGTGCGACTGTCTAATGATTGATGTTTCCATCGTATTAAAAGCTTCTCTAAGTGCTGGGTGTGTTTCTGCACCCCAAGGCCACACTCCCTTCTCCATTAGTGCCCACGCTAACAACACTAATTAGTTAGCTTTGCCTCACCCACGCTGGAGGAATCGATAAGTACCTTCCTCTCCGCTTGACAGTATGAAACCAAATCAACCCCTTCACACGGCCCTGAATTACTCTCAACCGCAACTTATAGTCTTTAATAACATAAGTCTTGTGCAGCGGTGACCAGCGACGGCGGCCATTTCAGGATCATTTGCGGTCTAATTCCAACTGTCAGTACTTTCTGTGTAACCCACAAAAACCACCAGGAGTCTGCCAGCAAGGCGCAGCACATCGTAACGCAGAGATTGCATTCCGCTTGTACGGTAAAACTGCTAACATTGCTCTACAAAATGAGATGTACTGTGAACAATGAAGACAGGAGGTCACATGCTGATGAAGTTTAAAGAAGGGTGTCGAAGAAAGGCAACTGGAAGCGCTTTCAATGTGCGGGTAAAATGATCAGCACTTTGGGGTTGGACATTTTCTTAAAAGTAGCTAAAACTGAGTGTGATGTGTTTAATGCCACATTTACGAGAAAACTTTGACAATTTACGAACCAGCCGCAGAGAATGCGGCGGTGAGTATACAAAGCGTATCCGAGCAATGCACAGCTTAAGTGTGATATTATTAAGGAAAAATGGAGGAAAAACTAATGAGACGGAGAAGGTAAGAAGTGAAGAGAACAAAAAATGGGAACGTGGAAAAGGGCAGCGAGGCTGGGCTGATTGTCTTGACAGGCCATTTAATACTAGTAGATCATAATGAAGATGTCTGACTGTATATTAATACAGTTCACCCACTCATGGCCTAATGGAGGATATATCAACTGTGTTAGGTGTGTGTGTGTGTGTGTGTGTGTGTG
>CALSCE010000240.1:0-10435 GCA_943593645.1 Bovichtus variegatus
ATAACCAGTCCATCAGTCTCTCTGTCCCACTATAACCAGTCCATCAGCCTCTCTGTCCCACTATAACCAGTCTATTATTCAGCTATGAGCGTAACTCTTTTTGTCAAGGACTTCATGGTGCATTCAGGTGTACCTCGTAAACTCTGAGAAACTCATGTTGTAGCGCACCCTTCTGCCATCTAGTGGCTCTTCTTCTTCTTCTTCTTCTTCTTCTTCTTCTTCTTCTTCTTCTTCGTGTTAAACAGTTTGTTCCCAATTGACTGGTGAAATAAGTTATTGTTATTACATTCTTTTATTAATTATTTTAATTAATATAATTTTTAATGTAACATCATGCTTTATCGCCTTTCTTTTTTAAATGCCCTGGCCACTGTCAGCCGTCAGTGCTGAAAAAACATATTAAATAAATGTTATTGAGTTGACCTTTTTAAATTCGAAAGTCAAATCGAATTGTAGTTTTTGGAGAATCGTGACACCCCTACTGTTGGTGTCATTAATGTGCATCGACCATGTATGAAGGCAGAGCACCTTACTGAGCCATGAGGCCAGCTGAATCTCCTCACTGCATCTCTCTGAGCTGACACTCATGAGCTGTTTCAGAATCTCAGAATGGATGTGCATAGGATTCCTTTCCTACGGATTTCGGAAAAGATGCAATATTGCCAATAAACTATAAAAAAGCAATAGGAAGGGGCTCCCGATGGCTCTGTTGACTGTAGTTCTCCCTCCTCAGAGGCCAGGACATAGACAGTGGGAATGTTGAAGAGGCCTGCAACAGTGTTTCATTAACACACACAGCCAGATTTGGTCCAAACAAACTGCCTGCAGGTAAGTTTCACTCATGAGCTGGTTACATAAGAAACGTTGATATTTACAGGATTAATGCTAGACATATTTTCCTAGAGTAACTGTATTGTCCAATATGACATTAAGGCTATACCTGTTTTAAAAAAAAAACAAACACAATCAATCAATTTAAAATGTTGATTTTTATAAAAGTGTAAAAATAAAACCCGACGCTCTTTCTGAAAGACCTCAAACATACCTTTGACATTTCTGTTCTCACATTGTGATTTATCAGCCGACATGTATGCTTGTACAAGATCTGGCGTCGGCCAATCCATCAGTGAGGCTCCAGAAACGACATAGTTATATATATACGACATAGCATAGCAGGAAAAGCAACAACGGCTGTAAACATTATTAGTTTTCCCTTCGGGAACTTGTCACGGTCATCGCCGTGTTAATTTCCGAGAATGTGCTCAACCGATGTTGCGATGGAATGCAGCGTGACTTTCGTGGTCACGGAAAAGGCATCGGTAAAAAGCACACTTCAGTCTGCCCATGTGCTTCAGCTAGGAAAAACGGTTCCAAACAAGCAAGAGCCAAGATCATAGACTCGTTTAAAAAAAAACAAAAGAACAATAGCTTTTTGATATGCATTTTGTATTCATTTAATTTAAGCTATGGAGCATTTAGTCTATTTTGATTTCAATCACGTTCCTGATCTCTCCACCCACACCGATGAGCTAAATCCATTCACCTGAACTGCTCTGATAAAGCAGGACTTCACCCTGAGCAGATTAGCACATTAGCTTTACTTCCCCTGCATGTATCAATGTGTTCTTGTCCCACCTTTGGGCAGCGTCTTTGATATGTGATGACGCTGTGTAGAGGGGTATGGAGGGTCTTTAGTGTATTGGGGGTTTTGGTGAATAATCTGTATGTCAGCCTCATGTCCTGCAGGTGAACTGGTGTCGGTGTCTCTGAATGAAGTGGTGCGGCTGCAGTGTCCCGCAGCGTCGCAGCTCTCCCAGCAGCTGTGGGAGCGTCCCAACAGCCGGCTCTCCTCAGACCTGTACCTGCAGCTGGAGGATGGAAGCCTAAGCTTCGTGGCGACCCCCGCCACACTGGGACACTACCTCTGCCTGTCCACTGAGAATGGCTACCAACAGACTATTGCCATCTATCATGTCAAACAGAAGAGCAGCCCCGTGGCTCAAACTCCGAGCAGCCACACCTGGCCTCAGACGCACCCCATGCCCACCACAAAGGCTGTGGCCAGGCCTGGGCTGCACTCCTCTGTGGGGACTTGGCCTAAAAGAACCCAAACAGGACGAGAAGAGACTGAGCCAACACTGACCAGCAGGGACACTCCGCGGGGCCGAAACGTGACCCTGTGGGCCGAGGAATCGGGGCAGAAAGAGGCAGAGCTTCGGGATGGGGAGCCCCTGCTGTCAGCCAGAGGCCCCTGCTACCTAAAAGAGCTGGTGGTGGTGTCAGTTCTGCTGGTGCTCTGCCTGAGTCTGCTAATCACCATGCTTCTGTATGTCATGAGACAGCGCTGCCGCAGCCGAACAGCCCCGCAGGCAGGAGCTTCAAGCAGAAACTCTGACAGAAGGACCCCTGTGGAGCAGGAGGCCCTCCGGGGGAGCCAGGTTCTGAGCAAACGCAACGGACAAGCCAGCGGCTTAGTTTGTAACGGGGCACTCACAGGCTCGAATGGGCATTTGCCCAACACCCCCATCTGAACAGCTAACAGTTAACTGATGAGATCAGTGGTGACGGGAGGCCGTCCGGTGCCAGAATCACCACGGTGACTGTCAGTCAGCCCAGTGGGAGGTTCCGTTTGCACAGCCAATGACACGGTACAAACACTGTGGACTCTCATCCTGATGGGTACGGTTTTGGAAAGACAGTCTTCTGTGGCGCCCCACATGGAGACGCGGCTGTTGAGATGGAACTTTTTTGTTGTTGCCAGACACTGAAGCACGTCGGCTGTTATGCTCTGAATGTCCTGCGTGTTATCACTTACTAGACAGAAAGGTACAGCTGGTTCTTGTGAGTGTTTGATGCAACTACTTTTATGGGATTGTTGTATTTTCAAGAATTAATTCAAAGCACACGTGAATAGAATGTTAGATTTCTAAATGTCCACTCTCGTCTGGGCCCGTGTTCGTCTATTTACATGCATACACACACCGGACATGGCTGGTTATGCAACTCTGCTGATTTCTTTGCCAAACACATCTTTGGAGGAAACTTATGTGATGCCTGGGTTATGTCCGGTAAGTATGGTGTTCCTGTATCATAATGTAGGCGGTCGGGTGGATGGCCATACGATAATTCATCTGTACACACGCATAATGTGAACGTGCCTTGGCTTCAGTTGAGCTGATGCTTTGGTGGAGCTGTTGGTCCACTCTTTACTGGTTTCCTGTGCGTCATACACACTGGGCCATTTGGACACATCAGTAAACATGCAGCCATGATGACACAGTGCTGTCACTCAGGGGTTTTGACAACCACTTCAATAAAGAGTTCTGCATTTACCTGATTTCCTAAGTCATGTAAATTAGAAACCTGAGGTGTTTCCCGATTGCCTTATTTCATGTCTCCTGGGAATTGCAATCACGAAGGACGTCTCAATTTGTGCTCTGAGGAGCAAGGAGACGAGACCGTCCCTCACTGAAGTCCAACACCACATCGCCGCAGCTTTACACTGGGACAAATACCAAAAATAATGACAATATTAGCACCAAGTTTTGACTTTCGTTTGTGTTCTGAAGCATAAAACCACTTTTCATCTTTTCATTGTAGGTCATTTTCCCATTTTAACCTGTATGATGGATGATGTTTTAGTCATGGAGAGGAAAGCCGGTTGTCTTTTAGCAGTAAAAATATTTGCATTAAATAGTTTTTATGAGGCTGAACTTCTGTGTGTCGGGTAAAAAAAGTACATTTCATGTCCAGTCTTTTATAACACATTTACTTCTAAATGATTTCTACAAATTCCTCGACATTCTCATCATTCCCTCAATTTATTAAATATATAATTTACAAACGGTATACCAATAAATGCAGATGTTAATAATGCATGAAGTGTTGCTGGCTTATGTACTTTTGATGTTGGAGCAGTAACTGATGTGTTCACAGTTTAAATCCAGAATACAGGTTTAAGGGGAGAGATATTGCTCTCTGAACAAAGAATGTAAGGCGGGAACTTTGAATGTCCTTGTTCTGCCTGCACACGTGTTGATCCCAACACAAGAATTATGTTTGAAGCCAATCGATTAAGAATATATTGCATGTGATCTGTGCAGGATTATAGTGCTGGGTCAGAAGAGGTGGTTGGTTTTACGTGTGACGTCTTGTGTCTGTGTAAAGCAAAACTAGCATCAGTTAGCAGTGCGGCTATTCAATACGCTGACTATGAACAGACATTACAATGATAAAGCACTGAGTAACATTAAATCAAATCAATACAGGTTCATTAGCAGAAGTAAAAGTTAAAGTATTGCTCAGCTGTGCTGTGGCTAAGCTAATGCTGTGCTATGCTAGGCCCAGTTGTGAATCCATGAATGGAGAGAGGTTACTTAGCGTGTTAGCTTAGCTGGAAAATCTGTTGTGGCCAGCCTTGGAAAAGTTATGGATCTCTTCTGATTTGGCTTTGGTGATCCGGCTCTGGTGACGTGATCGGAAACTGACGTCTCTTCAGTTGCCGGTTTTCTGAGAAAAGACTTTTCTAAAAGGCTTTTCCTCGATTCCTTTCTCCTCGCATCTTTTCCTTTCATCTAAGATGCAAGGGAGGGAACGAGGAAATGCAAACGGCAAATCGGAAGCAACAAGTTTCTGTAATCTGGGTAAGGGATGAGAGAAGAAGAAGAAATGTTGAAGCCTGACCTCACTGTGACACACACAGACACAGGCGTTGTCTTGTATTACTATCGCAGTTAAAATGACTCCCTTGGTTCACAAATAATATCAGGGTAGGGTAAAAATGCTGGAATAATATGGATTTGCATTTATACAGCACTTTTCTAGTCTTCCAACCACTAAAAGCGCTTTTAGAGTACATGTCAACATTTACCCATTCACACACACACACACACACTGCCAAACTGCTCATCATCTAATCTAATGCTCACTCACACACCGATGGCTGTGCCTTCGGGAGCGGGGGGGGGGTCCCGTATCTTGCCCAAGGACAATTTGACATGTGCACTGGAGGAGCCACAGCTGCCCCCATTACGGTGCATTTAAAAACAAATGAAAGTCTGATTTCCTGCTTAGTCTGAAAAACGCTTGCCTTTGTAATCCCTCAGTCAATCATAAATTTGTTTTATATCATATTGGGCCCACTGACATGTTCAGGTTCTGAATTGTGACATGAGCCAATAAACAAGTGGAACAATAGTATTTTGTCCTCCTTGACTTTGAGTAAATGAACTGCATTTATATAGCGCAGAGTCAGAGGCTACTGTACAAGTGTCACATGCTCATCAGTAGGTAGGTAAACATTCACACACACTCGCACATGCCATCTGGAGCAATTTGGGATTCAGTATCTTTCCCAAAGACACTTCGACATGTTGACCGTAGAGGCTTGGGATACTTGTACTGTACTGTCAAGTACATCTGTGCAAGTTAGAAATCCTGGCTCTTTTAAGGCATGTTGATCCTCTGATAATAAAAATGAAAAGTCCAATTTTTCTCCCTTCTAGCCTTTGTCATGAAGCACCCCCTGTCACGTTAGAGAAGGAAAACATCTCCCCCTCACTAAGCCCACTGGCAGCTGCTTTAAAGGGGACGAGGAGAACCAACAAACCGCTTGTGATCTGTGCAGCGATGTACAAGGATATGAAGTAATCAATAATAAAGTATGATTTAAAAAAAAAAAGGTGGGGGTGGAGAATGGCACAGTCCGTCTAGTGTTGGCCTTTATGTAAAATCCCTCATTGGAATGTAATATTCTTAAATGTGGACAGACTCCCACCAGCTGCATCCTCAAAGTTGTGAACTGTGAGAAGAAAAAAAACAACACATTTTCCATGACACTGAACACAGCTGTCCCAACAAGTCTGAAGAAGTGCTGGCTGCTGGGGCGTCAGAGAGGCCTGTTGTTACTGTGGGATCTGCAGCCACCTCAACACACGTGTGAGGAATTAGGAATACTGCTTCCCCCCGAGCTTAGTGCAGTGCTCCAGAGTTGAAATGTTAACAATAGTCTGTTTAAATGTGAGTAAGCACCAGCAGCTACCTCTGGCTTTTACGTGTTTAAAAAGTGGGGGGAGAGTGGTGCATTTGCCTGCATTTCAATGAAAATCAAAAATTAGTTCAATTCCTTTGAATAACAGACTAAACGAGTTGTGCAGGATCACAATGTGGCTATTTATTTTAAATTATTTTACAGAATACACCCAATGTTCAGACTGAAATATGAAATATTGTGCAGTCACACACACTACCTGCAGTATCTGCAGACACTATCAGCTGTAGAAAGCCTGGTTGTCTTTGGCGCCACCTCATGGCCAGAATATGTTTCATCTTGAATCACAAAACTTCTCAGGTTTAATAGAGAGATAGATACATTTAGGGAAATGTAGACATCCAGTAGCTTAAAAGACATGACATTACATATCTGCCCTCCCCCCTCCCACCATTAAAAGTAAGAAAAAAATAATAAAATTAAGAGACAAAATATAAGAACAAAGGCTGTTGCAGATACAAAAATACACTGCAACATTGACAAGTGGCTGTGTAAACCTGAGCAGATGTAGTGCAAATAGAGTCATTGCCAACAGTGCGGTGCAAATGTGCATACAGATCTATAACCATGAATAAGTGAACATTAAAATGTCCAAAACTAAAAATGAAGGCTAAAGTGTCATAATGCTTTAAGTCCCGGGTTAAATGCAGTCGTCAGGTTGTTTGTGGTTTGTTTCCGCCTACCTGTAACTGTCATGGGGGGGCGTGTTATAATATTATATGTTGGATGACTTTTTGTCTGCAGGTATAACTCGTAAAGAGGGCGTCTGCACATCAAGTTCACTACTTTTGGAGTATTCTTTCATAGATTTCATACATTTTATTGACTGTCAGCACAGAGAGGAAGCAGCACAGCTCTGACATCAAGTAAAGGTATTTAAAGTCCAAGGTACAAGTTTTTTGCATTTACATTTCACAATTTATTTTTTTGCTATTTTCAGCATTCTGAATTTACAATGTAACGACGACTGTGAGGTTAAAGAGATGTCACTGTCTTGTTTGAATACATTCTCACTCTCATACTCACCCAGTGTAGTTTGCACCATCCGACTTGGTTATTGTCACCTTCTAGTTCTAAACGTCGTCAAATGGTTCAGAACTCTGCAGCTAGAATGTTAACTAAAACTGGAACATTTGACAATACTACAGCAGTTTTAGCTTTTCTTCATTGGCTCCAGATCCATGTCAGATCAGACTTTAATGTGCTTCTGATGACATACTTACAACTTTGTAAATGGGCCCTTTCCTACCAGCCTGATCTCTTTAAACCTTATACTCCTGATGGAATATCCTTCCTATGGACATTACTCAGTCTGAATCTGTTGAGGCCCTTAAATCCAAACTCAAAACACATCTTTTCACCTGACACCAACTTTTACATGCCATTTAGCAGACACTTTTATCCAGAGCAACTCACAGTAACAGTCTCCTGGAGCAGCTCAGGGTTAAGAGCTCAGGAGCTCAATGGTGGCAGCCTGGTGTTGAACTCACAACCATCTGGTGATCTATATGAAAGCCTGACCACTAGACCACCACCAACTAGTTCAGGTTTGGAGTTGTACTGAGTGGTGTAAGGTGGTCTGTCTTTATGGTTTCAACAATTTCTCGGCTTCACATCCTTCATATGAATTGCTTTTACTAGATGGGGGGAATTTATTCGAAACAATTTTACTATGCAAGTAAAAAAAAATCACACGTGAACATAAATTTGCTCATTCACAACTGACCTTCTGGTGGCCTGTCGGCAGTACACCTGTCGGCGGTAGTATATGCTAGTAATCAATTATTAACATGTCTGACTTGTGAGTCAGACATGTTAATATGTCGGTTACTGTAGCAGCTTTCAGGCTTTATAAGAATAATACAATAGAATGCTGTACTCTTGTGCTACACAGTGAGGTCGAGAGTTGAAATCCGCAAAGTAAAATGTCTCATGTTATGTAACATTTGGGTAGTGAATGTATGTGTGTGTGTGTGTGTGTGTGTGTGTGTGTGTGTTTGTGTTTGTGTGTGTGTCTGTGTGTGTCTGCTCAGTTGAAATGCCAGGTTCTCGCTGTTGCTACTGAGGTGTAGTGCTTGCTTCAGGGATGGCTCCATATCATTTCTGTGCATCTCGCGTGCTCTCAGGGTTGGACAGTGATGGAATAGAACGGCTTTGTCACTTAACTTAGAGTTGCCATCCTTAAGATTTCAGCCCTGGTTGATGTACAATTTCTATTCGAGTGAAAACAATGGAATTGTGCTTAGAGATGAGATGAGCACTCTGGAGTCTTGTTGTTGATAGATAGTCAATTAACACACCTATATTAACATTGAAAATGTACTAAGTAAGAAAGAACTGTGCTATTTCTATTTGCTTTTATTTGTGTTTTAGTGATTTGCAGTACTTTGTCCACCACTGCTAATTAGTTCTTACACAATGTATGTAAATCAGGACAAGGGGTAATGGTTTGGATATGATAGTATCTTGGTATGACAAATATTTGACTTTACTAAACATTACTGATGTTACTATTGTTTAAAACGCACCTTTAAAAAGTACAAAGTTAATTAATATTAACCATGGCCCAGTGGCCCCTAAATTCTACAGTGTGGCCACTAAAAACACAGCACTGGTGGCCCGAATCAACAATGAAAATACTTGCACTGGCCACCAACTTCAGTGGCTTGGTGGCCTATTGTTAAAACATTGGCTTTACCTCCTGATGTTAGTTTGAGCAGTTCTGCCATCTCTCTGGACTTTTTGGAAGGAAAGTGTTGGACGAACAGCTGTAGATCTTTAGATGTTTGCATGGCCAGTTTGTCCTGCTGGGCCTGAACACAGCTCCATGTCCACAACATAGGTTTGCGTGGACCCTTTACCCATGAACTTGCATAAAGATTCAGTGGTGACAAACCTGTAGGATGTCAACTTAGGACAGATGTTGAGATCCATTACCGGCTGAATTTGTGAAGCTGCAATGTTGCCATCTTGGGAAAGGAATCTGGATCTCTGGAAGGATTTGCAGCATCCAAGGGCGACATGAGCGATACGTGTCTCACAGTCATCTGCAGTCTTATCGCTTTGGACAGACATTGCCTCTTCCGCAAAACTGTTAGTGTTGTTCTCATCTGGTCAGAAGACTGCCTCCATCACTGATAACACTCCAGACGGTTGTCCTTCTTTTGTACCTGCAATTGATTAAAAATGTTTTTTAAAAAAGAAGAAACAAATTCCACTAACAATAAAACTGTGAAAGAGTCCAAACACATTAGCTTCATGACATCATCACATTGGATTAATAAAGGTAATATGATCTGAAATTTCTATCCTACGGTTTCAAGAGGAGCTCCCTGGGAAGATGTTCCCAGGAGGGCACCGCTGTCCTTGCACTTCCTGTTGTAGCTCTCCACTTGATCATGTAGCACAGCCAACATGGACCATTTTGAGCGCCACACTCCTCCCTCCACACCCTGAGGAACAGCCCGGGACTAAGACATTAGTTTAGTTAGTATAGGTGTCACTTATACTGCAGAAAACTATAATGTATTCATTGAATACATTATAGTATTTCATTGCATTGCTACAAATACAGTGAGTAGTAGTTATCTTGACCATGTTTCCCAATGCGATGTCCACCTTTGTACATAGGGCAGGACGGGGCAAATCTCCTTGTTGGCTGATGCACACACACACACACACACACACACACACACACACACACACGCACTCACCCAGCTGTCCATGTTCCACTTGGAGGTCATGTTTAACTGGTGCAGATGTGGGTGGAAGGCGTCGGCTACATAAAGATTGTGATTGTGCTTATTGACCTTCCATTCCTCAAACAGCAAGTCAGGGTATATGTGGGTCTTTGGTCCTATAACGTATATCAATATATCAATATAAAGCCTAAGAAAACAATGAAATTATGAGTAAGATATTTCTCCATAACTGACGATTGCTGATATATTTGTGTTCAGGACATCTCAGACTACACGCATTCTGAAAATCAAGCATTTTTTATTGTATCAATTTAGAGATTTTACAAAGCAAAAGTCCCCCATTTTCGACTGTGAATTAGGTGTATTTATGAATATTAGAAGTTGCCCTTGACCTGCCCGCTACCTGATTGTGTTGATGGCCTCAGTGAATGCCAGTTGCTGTTTGTTGTATCGCTCTTCTTTGGAGTCTGAGTGTACGCTTGTACAGTTTTAGGGGCTCACAAGGATTGGGATCTCCGTGCTTTTAGTTTTCATTTTGGCTATTTGAAGTTGAGCTGTTTTTGGAGTTGGCCTGATTATATTGTTTAATCTACTGCTAGATTAAACTGCCCTTCTTTATTGTAAAACTGTGGAGTTATCCTCGCTCTCCCTCTCTTCTTCATCTCTCTCCTCTCCCTCCCTCTCC
>CALSCE010000375.1:0-37118 GCA_943593645.1 Bovichtus variegatus
CCCAAACCCCTCCACCACGGTAAGGTGATGGTTCTCGGAGGGGTAAAAGTTGTTTGCACAATGTAATCAAGCAAGTAGCTGAAGTGTTTTTCTTGCCCGATAGCCAAACCTACTTGTCTGAAAATTAAAATTAGCAAGACTCCGACCCCCTCCCTCCTCAAAGTCATTGTAAACCTAAAATGTTACTTTATTCTGTTTTATAGTGGTTATCTGCATTAAAACACAGTTCAAAAGGTTATCAAATAAATGATTTTATTTAAATATTTGCTTGTCATTAGTAGTTTTAATGATTCATTGTGAGCTGCTTAGAGCTGGTGTTAGGAAGTTAAACGGCTCATAATTCCCTTTTAATATCTTTTTTATTTTTGCTGTGAAAACATCTCCTAGCCTTAGCTGTTAGCTCCGTTATAAAGCTCAGCAGGACTGTGCTCCAGCTAACGGCTAACATTGGCTCTCCTCTGGTTTAGGTGAAACGTGGCTGTGGCTTCTTGTCATCACTAAAGTAACGTGTCCCAGTATTTGCAGTGTGTTCAAGCTCCGTCACAGTCACATCGTTTTGGTTAATAAAACCTACTGTCAGATATTTGTTGGGTTTAATGCGGTGAACCTTCTCTGCTGAGTTTTCAGCCTCCACCAGTCTGAAAATGGCGGTTAAAGGTAATCCGACTCGGTCCAGTTGTTACCTCCACCATGGTTCACATGTTGCCTTATAACATGAGGCATTTTCTTCCATTGTTTATGTGGCTTTCTTCATTTCATTTGCATATAAAGGCACCGTCTGGCTGTTTAAACATGCCATAGAAAAGCCAAAATACAGATATTTTTTGCAACTTCAAGTGCACATTGCACAACACTTCTATTGATGTATAGGTTAAGAATGAAAGATTTCCTTTGGCCTTATTTATCAGCTTAGAATTAGAGCTGTAACTAATAATTATTTCCATTATTGTCCTGTTGTCTTAAAATTGCTTATTTTGCCCAACCAACAGTCCAAAAATAATTACATTTCTAAAGATATGAATCTAGGAGAATCTGTGGATGTTTCCTCTTCACATGATGGATGAATCAAACAATTAAACACTGTTGTTTGATTTTCTGTTGAATAACTAATTGATTTATTGACTAATTGTTTCAGCAGCATGTTTTGATTCAACTGAGTTTCGCTGGTCTGTCATGTGTCCAGATCTCCACGGGAAAAAGCTTATATTAAGATCGATCTCGGGGTTTTATGCATCGATGTCAGATCACTCAAATTAGAGATGTCACGACACCAGAAATGTAGTTGATACCAATAACACGACTCTCTCTCGAAAAAAAAAAAAAAAAGAAAAATGCACATACACTACATACACTCCTTTTTATTATTGTGTGCATACTGGTGTTTGTCAGGAAGTTAAACGGCTCATAATTCCTTCTAATACCTATTTTATATTGCTATGAAAACATCTGCAAACAACTGGATTTATTTGAGTTTCTCACCAAAAACGACAATAATTAAATTTACCTTCAACCAATACTCATTGCTACTGAATGGAGCTTGAACGCACCATAATGCAACTCTATGGAACCTCGCTCTATCGATTGCTAGCGGCTAACGGCTAATTAGCTCTCCTGCTGATTTCAACACAGATTTATTGTTCACAATGTAGCATTATCAGAAAAAGTAGGTTGCGTCTACTGTGAGTTAACTGCGTCTCAAATGCGGTTACGGCATTAGTTTCGAGCCCTGATGGAACCTGTGGTACCGTAGAAAACGGATTCCTGTCATGTTTTCAGAATTGTGGCATCGACTAGGTACCGTATCAGTGCTCATAACATCCCTGATTCAAATGAAGACAGATGTCTGTGATGTTGATGATGTGGTCAGCTGAAGTCCACCGCTGAAAGTAAAGGTGTAGCTGCATTTTAATCGTACCAGTTTATATAGAAGCAGTTTTATACAGAGCCAGTCAACCAGCATCCTCCCAGCCTCGTTTGTCTTCCTCCTCCTGCAGAGCGGCACGGCCTGCTGTAAATCACCTGCAGCACTGCCGGCGTGTTAATATCTGGACGAGTGCTGTCCCTGCCTGGTGCTGGATGTGGTTTATAGCCCAGCACAGTCAGAAGATGCTGGCTGGCTCGTCTGTGCAGGCCAAGTTTCCATCAGAGCAGCCTGGATGATTTGTCCTGCTGCCGGTGAGGAGCCGTGCCGGCCGGGCTCGGTGGGGCTGCTGAGTCTCGGGCTCATTTCCATATAAAGAGGCTCTTCTCTGCTCCTCTCGGCTGCTCAGAGGAGGGCCTGCTACCACGCTGCCGCCTTTAATTAAGTGTGGCATTAGAGGCAGTTGAGCAGAAAGTCTGATCTGAGAACAGCTCTGCAGTCTGGGTCCCACCAGCTAATCCACTCAGTCATTTTAACACAAGCAGTTTAGGAGTTAGTGTGCTGGTCCCACAGAAGAGGCTCAGCATTCATGTTCGCTGCTGCTATTCAGAGAAACAGCATGGCTAACTTCACCACATCAACAGCATGTTCACGTCCTTTCAGTGCTGAAATAATTAAATAAATCAAACAGGGCTGTGTTTCTGCTGAAGTTTGGCTATTTAAAATAGAAAAAGTAAAACGTTATCAAATTAGACATTCAATGCCAACTTTCAGTACAGTCATCAATACTGTACTGTACTCTAATACTTATTTAGTCCTTCAGTCGAGCGACAGAAAATTATTCTCCAACGTTTTTTACATATTGATTATTCGTTTCAGTCATACTTAAAGTCATTCTTGTAAGAGTGCGGGAGGGTGAGGTAAGATTGCAGTTTTATCTCAACTTAGTTAAAATAAGAAATTGTTTATTCGTCCCAAGGCGGGGACATTTACAGCACTACAACAGCAAAGGAACAGAGCAGACAAAAGACAAAATAACATAAGTAGCTAACATATTAAATAGACAAACATGTGTAAAATAATAAGTAATGCTGAAACGATCACCAAATACACTTGAGAGGCACTTAATAAACTCTGAAGGAAAGTCTGTGGGAAACACTGATACTACTTTGGGATTGTTATTGGTGACATTTCATTGATAAAAATATGAATCTATAATGAAAATAAATCTTTGTTACAACCTTACAATATCTTAAAAGCTTAATGTGTGTCATCCAGTGACGTTTGCTGGGTTTTCCATGTCTGCCGTGTGTTGGGTGTAAGATTTATTTTCAGTGTTAGCTATGTGTTGTCGGTGCTTTTTTGTAGCATTTGAAGAGGTGTTATTAGCAGCAGGATTAGCACTAACACCACCACCACCACCACCATCTGGCTCCTTAGGCGGAGCAGGGCTCAGCGTCTGATTGGCTGGCTGACCAGTCAGGGTGTTAAGTATCGCTCCCACCACACGGGGTCAAAGGTCAGCCCGGAAGGTAGAGCCAGTAAAAGATGTGAAGCAAGTTACACCAAATGATTGGAGTTTTTTTATATCTCGAAAGGTAATAAATGTTTAAATGAACTCTGTCTATTGCTGGAGAACACATAATAAGCATCGGTTAAAGCTTAGAAATGGATTTTTGTCTCTGTTTGGGCTACAAACAAAAAAGACTAAAAGACCAAATTTGTCCAACAGTGGCAATCAGTCTGTGCTTAATCTAATCAGCTGTTCCTTGGATGAAAGCCTCGCTGTCAAATTAATTTCATGGTGATCTGTAAATATGTTTTCAGAGCATGCTGCTTACAGACAAACAGGGCTGATGGAAACATGACTTCCTCAGGCGGGCGGTTTCTGAGGAGGCTAAAACAGACAAAGAAGGAAAAGTTAAGATAAAATGGTATTAATGAAACAACACGTTCTACAGACTCCCTAAATCCTGTCGAAAGGTTTTAATCAGGGCGGCTGGTTAATCTCTGGATTAAAACTGTTCAACGTGCGTTTACATCCACTGCTTGTTAGGCACATTTTCATTTCATTTCAATTCGCAAAATCTTATAACGCAAAACCGTTTTCCTGATTGGGTGAAGTGTAATACTTGGTGTATCAATAAAAGCAAAATGAGCACATATTTAGTGAATATATTCCAATTTGTGAAAATGATTCTCCTCAATGCTTCACACAGATCTTCCTCATTAATACATGAAAGTATCACAAAGGTCTGATCTACATCCAGTTTTCCACTGTTGGAAACAATCATTCATTCACATTTTCTTTTGCTGGTTTTCCTCAAAATTTGGTTAAAACCATAGCCTGTATAAAATGGACGTCACCCGCAGGCTTCTGACGGCCCCCACCTGTCACTCATATTATGTGTAACTTAAGTCTTAATATAATTAAAACGGATGAGTTATCTAAACCCCCCCCCCCCCCCAACACAGACCAACACAGTTTTTGTAGCATGTTTTATGTTTATTTCTACTGTAAAGTTGGGCTTTTTAAACATGGAGGTGTTTGGAGATTTACTCGCTTTTAGAGCCTCAAGTGGCCATTCGAGGATGGAAACCTGACTGTGTGCAGGGTCAGCCCCCCAGGAAGTGGCCAAACTGTGGAATTACAACTTCAGTGTCAGTCACCCAACATACTTTATTCCCATTGACTCCCATTGGGAAAGAGACGTCTGTAAATCAACTTCCCAGTGCGAACACTTGAAGCCCTTATTTAAATCATTAGGTCCTAATAGTTGTAGAATGCGCTAAAAGCTGAATCCAGAGTTATTTTCCCTGCGTTCACGTGACTGAGCCGAGTCTGGGAGGCTGGGCTTACGGAAAACGCAAGTGCGCCTGATCTATGGCCCCACGGATGCAGAAGATGTACAAGATGTTTCAATATAAAAATCGTATCTTTTTTAATACTGAACTTATAATAATAATAATAAATAAATACTAGGTCTTATGGCAGGTTTTGGTTAACATGCTCATTTAATTCAATAGTAACAGCAGCGTGTAGCATGTATCACTCTCCAGTATATACAGTATTTTAATGAGTATTTTGAGAACAAGTATTTTATCCTTAATATGAAGCACTTTGTAACTGTGAAAAGTGCTCACTCCTATCGCTCGCCACGGTACTATGGGCTGAGCGCAGATATTTACGGTTGGTGGTCCCAGATTGGCAGTTTAATAAAATCATAATTATTAACTTGGTGTCAAACACTCTCTGTACGTGTCTCTCTCTCTTTCAGTCACACTCGCTAGTGTTAAACACAACCTGCGCACAGAGTTATTACTTTAAAAATAAATTTAAACCCTGAAGAGGGTTTTATGTATTGGGTGTGTAGAGGAAAATAGAGAGCTCTTAATAAAGATGCTTCCAGCCATAACATACAGTAGATGATTTTACATAATACGACATATCACAACATCACAGAATGAAGCTGTAAGTTTGCTGTAAATTACACTCTTTAAAACAAATCCCCCCCCTCCCCCCCCGGATGCGTCTGCTCCCTCACGCTGCCTGTCACAGGGGGCTGCTGGGAAAAAAAGTGATCCTTCGTCAATACATCCTTTTATGTGAGGAGCAACAGTAAGCCTCCTCCACCCACGAAACCACGTAACAGGAAGTCACCGAGCGGCTCTCTGATCACAACAAACCACAGCCTCCAGTCTGAAGCACAAGATCGGAGCTTAAACCACTAATCAATGATCACACCAAGAAACGGACGATGACAACAATAAATAACATTTCTTTAAACGCAAACATGTTTTGTTTCTCATCTCAAAGTGCAAAAGAAACTAATGGTGATAAGGGCATTTAAATGCCATTATTATTATTAAAGAGCCGAGAGGAGAGACAATAAAAACAAGCTCAAATAAAACATGCATAAAATACAAGAATAAAAGTTAAGAAATGAATAATTATTGGATTTAATAAAAGGCTGCGGCAAAAAGGAAAGTCTTTGGTCTTGATTTAAGGAAGCAACGTCTTTTTTTATCACTAATGCAGTTAAAATAAGTAAGAAATTCTTCCAAAATAAGGACTAACAGTCTATTACGTGGATGTAATAAAAAAAGGTCACTTTTTTGTGTAACTTGGTTACTTTCAACTTCAAATGGCTCCTGATGTGTTTTATATAGGGGGGTCAAAAAAGACGTTTTTTGGGGGGCATCCTGGGTAGTTGTTTAAAACAAAGATCTCTCCCTCATTTCCTGTCATGTTCTACTGTACGCTGTTTTAAAAAGGACAAAACACTAGAAAAAAAACTAAGCAGAGCATAACTTTAAACCAAGCCAAAGATGTATACAATTTATAAACAATTTCTGATTTCTGTTCATTATATGAGCTGTAGGTGAAACACACTTTTAAATCATTTAAATGGACATAACTTAATTTCCGACTTGTGCTGACACCATTTTAAAAACTGCTGTGTGAGTTGTTGTAAATTAAATATCTTTGGGCTGTTTGTCAGACAAAACAAGCTATTTGAACTTGAATGCAAATGTACGCTATTTTATGACACTTCTTTGTGATTTATCCTGTTTAAATCAATTTAACATTAAAACCATAATATCTAGCATTTATTCTTTTTGCAGCAGGAAGATGAGGCTTCTGTCTTTCACGAGCAGACCACATTACGCTACGTGCAAAACATGTCAAACTAAAAAATTATAAAAATTTGGTTCATGTTTCTAGATTCAGAATTGTTTACGAAAAATGTTTTGTGTGTTAATTTATTAAAATTTGATGAAAACATGTCAGATTTTTGTATAAATATTTTGTTTATGGCACAATTTCAATGTTTTTATTAAATATTATGGTTTATTGACTTTCATAACCTTTTAGCTTAGGTTGTACAGATTTTAGGGATATGAAGCATTTACAGATGTATCCAAGAAATAACATCACAATAAGCAGAAACCAAAGGTGGACCACTTCTATTGCAGAGTTCGAAGGGTTAACTTAAAATCACTTTGTCTCTAATCAAGACTATAATGGAGAGATTGATCAATAATGGAAATAATTACTATTTGTGGCCTCACTTCTCTTTCTCTGTCCCCTGTTGTTGCTGTTTTCTGTCCGTATCTAACCTGCTGTTGGTCCTGTGTGCAGGAGGCGATGTGGGGAGCAGGGTGGAGGCGCAGGGTGCAGCCCTGAGGAGGCGTCCTGCGGCTGGGAGGAGCGCGGCCCTCCTCTGGCCCTCCTGCGGCGCTCCGGGACGCTCCTACTAAGATGTCCCTCAGCAGCGGCCCTGCAGGTGGGAAAGGTGTGGACTCCAACGCGGTGGACACGTACGACAGTGGCGATGAGTGGGATATCGGTGTTGGCAATCTGATCATTGACCTGGACGCCGACTTGGAGAAGGACAAGCTAGAGATGTCGAGCAGTAAGGAGGGGGGGGGCATGGCCGCCCCTCCCAGCGCTGTGGCTGCTTTACCTGACAATATAAAGTTCGTTAGCCCTGTAGCCGCCGCACAATGCAAAGAGAGCAAATCTAAATCCAAACGTAGTAAAAACTCTAAGGAGAGCGTGAAGCCGCCGGGCTCAGACGGAGCTAAGAAGGAGGTTCTGGGTCGGGCCCCTGGGGACCCACCGACCCAGAACCCCAACTCTACTCCCACTAAGGGAACGGACAAGTTGAGTAAACCCTCCCGCACCCTCCCCGCTGTGAAAAAGGACAAAGACGGGGTGTCTGGGAAAACTAAGAAGGAGAAAATGGAGGTTGTGTCCACAGGAGTGGTTAACACTGAGAAAGAGTCCGCGGCCCCCGTCGTGCCACTCGGGGCCCCTCGCATCAGCCCGTTCGAGGGCCAACAAAACTCCGAGTTAGCTGCAGCCGAGCAGCTCGGGAATATGGCACTGGACTCGGCAGGGATTGGACAGCCTGTCGCAATGACAACAGAGCAGGAGGAGGTGGACAACGGCGAATGTCGAAATCTGAAGAAAGTGGTCAGTGTGAAGGTACGAGGATTTGTTTCATACTCCTGCTCTGGTTGGCGCAGTGTGCCTTGCTAAAGGACACGTGGGTGCTAGTCTTTCATGAAATGGTGTTTTAATGCTTTGCTATTTATACACTTCATCACAAAAAACTGCTTTATGCTGCCATTTTAACCAGGGCAACTGAAAACGGAGAGAGAGATAATTGGCATCGATGATTTTTAGTTTCTTGCATTGTTTCACCCCTAACATCCTTATGAGTAGGGATGTCACGAGAAACGATACTTCGGTACAAAGTCGATGCCAAAATTCTGAAAACGTGATTGTACTAATTTTTCTGCAGTACAGCAGCTACTGTAGTACCCGGTTGTACCGCCAGGGTCCGAGACTAAAGGCATCCCGGGGACGATGGAAGATGTGTTTGGGATGCAGTAAACTCACTATTGACACTGATGATGCTAACGTTAGCTGTTAGCAGCCGGTGGAGCGAGGTTCCACTGCACTCTGGTGCATTCAGGCTCTTTTCAGTAAAAATGAATATTAGGCGAAATAACGTTCTATCAATGTGTTCAATGTAGTCTTGTAAAACGTAGTTTTTGGTGAGAAAGTTGAATAAATCCAGTCGTTTGAAGGAGATGTTTTCACAGCAATATTAAATAAATATTAGAGGGAGTTATGACCTGTTTAACTTCCTGACAAAAACCAGTATGCAAACGGAAATAAAGGAGTTTTTGTTGAAGTACGTGGGATTTATTGTTACATTTTTGTTTTTACCTTGGTATTGAATTGGTTTTGAATTGGTATCGAATCGTGGAATTTCACTGATATTGGTATCGACTCTTCATCACTAGCATTGACTTCGTCACATCCCTATTTATGACATTGACTAAATAAAGTGCTTTTCATATGTGTTGGCATGTCTGTGATGTAGCAGGGATATTGTAATAGCTTGATTACCGTAAGATTAATAATAAGATTTAAAATTTTACGTGAAAAAGCTGGTACATCATCTATCTCATTATGAACTAAATCGCACCTACGAGAGGGTCCGACTGATCTGAGATCTGTTAGTTTGACAGATCTTATATTACATGAGGTGAAGCCAGAGGAATTAGACTTTTCTGCTGTTTGTGCTGAAACTGATTTATAAATGAGCGTGTGCTACAGATGGTCCCTAGCTGTGTGGGATCATCTTTATTATTTGAATATGCATAATGACGACTGCCTTGCGCCAGTTCAGGTCTTTCTTTATTCTTGGAAAAACTAATAATATGAAGTTTCATTCAATGGGCAGCTGCATTTTGCAAACACAGAATCGTTACATGATCAAAATCACCCAATACAAATAAAACCAATTATAAAAAACAACTTTATTAGATTGACCAAAATATAATTTTCCAAATATTGCAATATCAATGAATAGTAAAGTATTTTTCATGCAGAAATGTCTTTTAAATGCTGTTTTCAGCCTCTCAAATATGGAGATTTGCTGCCTTTTCTCTGTTTTATATGATATTAAAGTGAATATTTTGGGGTTTTGGACTGACGAAAAACAAAACATTTAAAGACATCCACTTGAACTTTAAGAAATATTTTTCGCTATTTTCTGTCATTTTACAGACCAAATTAATCAATACATCAAAGAAGAAATCGTTGAATCAGGGTTAAACCGGCTGGTGATTAAACAATAAAATTGGCTGTTTATTTGAGGTTAAAGCAGTTGTTCTTTTAGGGGCAACATGCTGTTGATTAAACAATAAAATGGACTGTTTTTTAAGGTTTAATGGGCCGTTGAAGGTCCAGCATGACATCGGCGCTCTGAGTGTTTTCAGTTGATAAATTATAATTTGATTGACTGTGAAACATAATTTGCCACAGGCCGAGCTGCTGTCAGCTGACCGCTGGTTTATGTTTCACAGCAGAAATGTCTCCAAAAGACACGTTCTGTTCCAACCACTGCAGCCAAATAAGCCCAGACAGGACGGTTTCTTTCAACACCACAGACAGAAACAGATGACACCACGTGGACCAAAACGCAGACTAAACACAGAAGTGAGGACGGTGGAAAAGAAGTGAAGTATTCTCTTCCTATTGGACCGTTTACAGGGAGAACAGAGGAAATATTACGGAGACATACGGGGGTGGGGCGGTTCTTCCTGTGAACAGCTAAACTTGGACACGGCGACGTCACATCTGGATATTTCCAGCTCCTCCATTCAGCAATTAATGACAATTTGGTGCAAGTCACCCAGAATCTGCAACGGCATTTTAACCTGATGTTAAAGTAGTGTACGTTTGTCTTGTTGTGCACACTTCCTCTGTGTATGAGGGTGGATCTGCTGTTGAGGTGAGACACTAGGTGCGTTTCTCTCCACCTGTTTTAATGCACATTAGTTGCATAAATGACAAATTGATCCCCGCAGAACTCTGGCTGAAGTGATGCTGCTATTTGAGTCTCGGGGGGCAGCAGGGCCTTCATATTGTTTATGGCCGCAGTGTTTTTACTGCAGTAAAGTGACTGCACATTTTTTCTCTCCATGCTCTTTATAAGCTAGTTCTGTGAAAAAACGGATAAAAACATTTTTACAACAGCTTTTTGTCCTTTATTTTAGTTTTTAAATTAGTCTTACATTTGATACCAGATGGTTTAAAAAGGTTTCTCTCTCAGCCCACATCCAAAGAGAGAGAGAAATACCTCTTCCTCCCTCCCAGATGTTATCCCAGCGTCCTCGGTGGAGAAGAGCTTCTAACCTGTTGTTCATTTCTAACATTCCTTAGTCTGTCTGAGAGCAGCCTGAGTGTAGGCGGAGCAGGAACGTGGAGGAAAGGAGTCCTTGAGGGGTTTGTAACGGCCGTCCTGGGAGGAGATTGTGAATGTATTTTGGAGGGAGGTCATCGAGGATGTTCCTTGGGTGTTTGATGGATTTTAGGGAGTTTTAGGAGGGTTTTTCAGGGCATATTGAGGTTTTTCCAGGTGTTCTTGTGCTTCTTATCACCGTCTTCCCTCTGAAGGCCTCCTCAACATGAGCATTTGACTCAGTCTTCGTCCTTGTTAGTTCTATCATATTCACCAGCTTTAGTTGACTAAAAGACATTTTATTCTTATCTAAGTCAACGGAATCTTTTTTGCCGTCTCGTCATCGTCTTGACTTAGTCATGGAACATATTAAGTTGTAGTTTTTGTTGACGCCCTATGAAATCTGTTTGAATAGTTTTCCAGATTCTGTTTTACTTCTTTCCCAATTACCATGTTTTACGTTAAATTTTTTTGAAATGTAAGGCTTTAAACATATGTTGTAAACGGTGTGTAATCCTGTGGTGGATGAGTAACATTCCAACAATTCAATAAGAAAATACAAACAAATTTAATGAACATCAATGAATTTGATGTAACACAACAACAAAGAAAGTCCTTCAATACTCAAATGTAGCTGTTTTTGGTAAATGACACTAAAATATAGTGACAACATAGTTTTTTTTACTGTCATTCTGCTTAGGCGCTGTGGATGGTAGGGAAACCCCAATTTATTTATTTTTTTATCAACATAATATCGAATTATGCAGAAATCCATAGCGCCCTAGTAAAGCCTAATAAAGCCCCTTGAGGTAAATGTGTGATATTGGGCTTATAAATAAAATTGACTTGACTATGGAACGGCTTCCAGTAACCAGCTTCCTCTTGTCTGACGCCGAGAAGGTGGAATTGGTCAGGATGATGGAATAAAAGAAAACTTTAGGTTCTTTAATAATTTAGTTTCATGCATGGAGTTGTTGATTCCAGATGTTTTCTAGCTTCACAGTAATAAAATGTCTCTGCAGTGATACGTGAAAACAGTAACATCAGCACATGTGATTCAATGGGGGAGATTAGTGAAAAGTGACAAATATAGAAATGTTTCAATCGTATCTTTTTGCATTTGTGCAGGACAACAAATAAATTAAAACTGAATAAAGACGTTTATGGACAGTTTAACAATAGGAACTGCGGCGTTATCTTTCGGTAACTCAAATAAAAATTTCACGATCTACTCAAATCTGAGCGCTTATAAAGACATGAAAGCAGAGTGAAGTGTGTGTAAGATTGTAACGTTTTTATATTTGAATATCAACTGATTGCAATAATGAAAACAAGTCAAAGCTAAGACAAACGCTAACATTTATTGACAATACTTCTGAAAAATAACCAGTTAAAGTTATACAGAAGTCAAAATGTTGCCTGTTACATAAATACAATTTGTAGGTTAAGGCTAGCTGCTTTTTTATATTTCTCACAAACTTGACGATTTCTAAAATAACGTGTAAAATCACACAATAATTCTTGATCAGTAGCGATATCAAGCTTTTTTTGTAGAAAAAAAACTTTCTAAAAATGGATTTTTGGAAGTTGTGAATCGATTCAGAATCTTCATTCTTGCAGGAATTCATTTCCCCACCCTTAGTAGGAACATTGTAAATGGCTCTAAATCAATGCATAATATTCAGATATTGATAGCAAATGTATTGTGTTTTTGACCTATCAAAACTTGGTCCTCGTTGGTATATCTGTAGTTGATTGGATGTTTCTCACTGGGCTTGTAGTTAATGTTTCTACATATTGTGTACACTCGTGCTTTTGTCTTTGTAGCTTGCATGTTTTTAAATGAACCATAATCCTCTCTGCAGCACCGTGTCTCATTGTCAGTCACCTCACAAGAAGTCTGGCAGTGTAACCTCGTGTACTTCACTTCTCCATCGAGTGACACATTGAACAAGCTTCAGCTTAAACAGCGTTTCTAAAGTGCTGATCTGTATCACTAATCTCTCACAGTGAGCGAGTGACCTTGAAAGGAATGTGGCTTGTTTTGTAATGAATACCTCTGAGTGAATGGAGAGGAGCAGGGGGAGTCGGTGTTTCCCAGCCCAAGCAGCATCAAATCAGAGGTGAAACTCTGCAGGCAGAGCGATAAAACAGTCCCCTCCCCCTCTGAGAAGGAGAGCTGGTGGCTCTTCAGGGGGTTTCCCAGCATTCAAAGCGGCCATGTTTTTACTCTTAAAGAGGGGAATCATAGGAGCTTGTTTCTACCACGACAACATCGCCTTAGCCAGTCGCTAAAGCAGTAAACTACACGCAGCCAGCGCCTGGCGGTCGTCATGTTCCCCAGGTCTGCTGTCAGAGCGTCTGCGGGGAGGACGAAGGGTTTCTGTAATCAGCCTGTAACAACAAGGTAAAACATGCTTCACCGGAGGAGGACGTGCTCTCATCACCTTTGAATTTCACTCACAGAAACTTATTTTATAAAGCCACTAGGGATGGGAATTGATATTATTGATATTATTTTACCTCAGTGTCACTATTGATTCTGCCTTTCGATCCGATTCTTTCTCGATTCCCTTATTGATTCCTGATCCATTCTGTGTCAGCGTCAACACAGCTGTTTTATTATTCAATACTCTGCTAAGCCTGCCTGCGTGGTGCTAATGTTATTACTACGCAGGATGTTTACCTTCAGTGACGGACGTGCATTCGTGGAATTTAAGCTCATGTTGCGTAGAAAGATATTTCAGCATATTGCTGGTGTTTCCACTCTTACTTAAAACGATCATTTTGCAGATATTTCAAGCAGCGCTGTTATCTTTCTCCCTGAAATGAAGCCACACGACTATTTCTTCCTCAACGCAGAGTTTGGCGTCAAGGCGCAGGATTCTTGCAATGTGCAACTGTCGAGAAAAACATGCCAGCATCGTTGAAAGGACATCGGAGACATGCGGTCCCGATGCATCAGACAATTTTCAACCAGTTCTCGATTCCCATACCTATCCGCTTTGATGATGATCCTCTTCTTTGATTTTTGCACGAGTTTTTTTACAAGCACCATGTTTTTTTAAAATTCATGAACAGAACCATTTGTTTGCAGATTTCTTTCTGGGATTTCCCAGCTCGCCACTGAACAGTGTTCCATTCACAAGCTGCTGCATGTTGGAATGAAACCAAACCCTGAAGACAGATGATGCACAAACAGTTACTGTCAGACTTCAGAGGCGCGAGTCGGAGACCTGAGTGACCTATAGTTAAGTTATGGATGTGTCTTAATTAATGTTACTGTTTATATAGTAAATCTAAAGCGATCAGTTGATTAATCGCTTTGACAGGCGACAGATTTTGTGAGTGGGTTAGTTGTTAATTCTTGTGTCATCATTTTCCACCGTTTTCTAACATTTTATCAACTAAATTATATTTGTAAAAATGTAAAGGTTTGTTTCACTCGAATTGGTTCTTGTAACATTTTAGGGAAAATGCCGTTACGGCTGTGTTGTGAATAAAAGCAGTAACTTTGCAGGGACGAGCACATAAAGACTTGAGCCAATCACAAGACGATGATGATCACGGATTTTAATCAGCAACTTTTGTTACGTTTGTCTCCCAAACTTGTTGAATATTAACTACATTACTAAAACATTGGCACCGGACCTAACGGCTCCCCGCTCGCCATGTTCCTGAAAATAATAAGAGACCTCTTCCGCTGCGTACACGTATCTCGTATAACCCTTGCTTCACAGAACTTGACATTTAAAAACAATCTGGGCGATTGCTATTGAGGGTAGTTTTCTATTTAAATACGGCGGGTTTGTGCAGGATGTCCCCGAGCGCGTTAGTAACGACTCTCTGTCCAATCAGAGGTCTGCAGGTTTTTGACGTCACCTTTTAGTGTTGGCTCAGCTCGCGTGGAACCTTGTCTGACGTGGTTCTAAAAAAAGTACCGGCTACTATCCCCAGTGGAAAACGCAAAAAGAGCCGAGTCGAGGAGGAAACGCAAAAGTGTGAAAGCGGCTTGATTGGTGCGTTTCTATTCTCTAAATCCCCAAACACTCCTGACTGCTGATTGGCTGGATAATATGTGATCGAACAACTTTAAACAAAGACGTCTTTAAAGTCCCAGGACACACACTGCTTCCTCAGCTGTCTGTGTGTGCTCAGGTGACAGCCAGGTTATCGCTCCTCCTCCCCCGCACTGACATCTCTTTGTTCTCCCTCTGTCTCGGTAGCCTGAGCTGTTCTCACTTCCTGTTGGGCTGTCAGGTCAGGTGTAGCAGTTTTAGACAAGAAGTGCCTCTTCAGGAGTTTTATTTTTATCGTGGCTGAGTCATGTGACTAATGGTTGTGGTTGCAGAGTCATCACTTCCTGTGTTGTGGAGCTGAAACAAGGATTCATGGATCATTTATTGTCATTATGCAACTCAGGGTTGCACAACAAACTGCAGCTGCAGCCTCGTCCATGTGCTGCACGCCTGACGAAAAGGAACAAAAACAGTCGTGGTGAATTCCTGAAGTGCATTTTTTTTAATTTGCAACAGGAGGAATGTAAACAAACAAAGATTAACTAAAACTTTTTTCTTTATTGATTTAGATTTCTTTGTTTTTTTTATCTAGAAAATGTCACAGAATCAGGATGAAGCCCCTAGAACTATATTTATTATCATTTATTGCACTTTGCTTTTGTCAGTACATCAATTTTTCTGTGTACATAAAAACAAACAAACAAACAAATGTTTCTACAAATTTCCGTAAATTTTTATTTCCAAATGAAACGAGTGTTTGGAACCAAATGACTGGAGGTCAAAGGATCCAGTGTCTGATCTTTGACCTCTGGTCGGGGTCAGAGGAGGATGACGGTCTCTCTGATCTCCTCCTGTCTGTATGGTGCTCCCTGCTCTGCCCCCCCTAATTTTTCATGCAAAAATATCAGAAAATTATTATTATTATTAAAATTATTATTATTGCTGCTTTTCTCTGTTTTATATCATATTAAAGTGAATATCTTTTGGGTTTTGGACTAACAAAACAAGACATTTAAAGACTTGGACTTGAGATGGACATTTTTCTAAAAATGTTTCTTCTTTTTAAAATCTTTTTATTTTCTGACATGACATTAATCGATGATGAAAATAATCTTTGAGTTGTAACAGTGATAACGTGTGTGTCGCCCTGTGTGGTCGTGTCTCACCCCTCTGCTCTCCCCCCATCCCCCGCAGATGGAGTCTCCGGTCTCCACCCCGGCTCCTCCTCCTCTCCACCTCCTCGCTCCCATCGCCAACAGCGACATCTCGTCTCCCTGCGAGCAGATCATGGTTCGCACGCGCTCAGTAGCGGTGAACACGGCGGACGCCGCGCTGGCAACAGAACCGGAGTGCCTGGGACCCTGTGAGCCAGGCACCAGCGTCAACCTGGAGGGCATCGTGTGGCAGGAGACTGAGGACGGTGAGATGAGTCTGCCTGTGTTTCATTATATTTACAGACTTCAAACAGTAATACGAGGAGAGTCGCAGATCCACTAAGATGTAATCAGCTCTGTCTTGACATAACATAACATATACTGTGATATAAGATTCTGGCCCGAACACACACGCAGTGAGCTGGTGTTAAAGAGGTGACAGGCCTCCTCTGTTGACCCATCAGCTGCACACTGAGCTGCTTCTGCTGCCGGACACTTTGCTCCGTTAGTCGAAACAAGTTCCTGCTCAAATACTCAGTCTGGACCTCAGAAAGCTGCTGCGTGTTATGTTGGTATGAAACCACCCAACATCTGCCTCCCAGCAGGGAGGGAAGTCTCATCAACACGTCTGCTTCCTGCTGCAGGAACACTTCCTGTCTGTGGCTCTCTGTGTTCAGTGCACATGTAGTCTAACTGTGTGTGTGTGTTTGTGCGCGTGTAGGCATGCTGGTTGTTAACGTCACCTGGAGGAACAAGACGTACGTGGGAACCCTGCTGGACTGCACAAGACATGACTGGGCCCCTCCGAGGTACACACAGTATTCGCCACTGATCGGTCCGTATATGATGAAATAGGGCTGCGACTGAGGTTATTTTCACTGTCAATCAATGGTTTGGTGCATAAAATGTCAGAAAATAGTGAAAAACGTCCATCCCAGTCCCTCAAAGTCCAAGGTGACGTCTTTAAAAGTCTAGTTGTGTCAGTCCAAAACCCAAAGAGACTCACTTTAAAATGATATAAAACATACAACATTTAAAGACATTTTTGCACAAACGATTATCCAAAATTATTACTTAACGATTAATCGAGTATCAATAGTTGCTGATTATTTATCGATTAGTCGAGTAATCGTTCTATCATGCTCTATCATGGATGCTTTGAGTGGGGATGTTTTAGATAATCCAGTGAATTAAATGCCCACAGATCAAAGTTCATGACATCGAAACCAAAGCTGTAAATCCAATATTGCCATAAAAACGTCCTCATGGTTTTATAACTGTCGTAGCCATTAAAAGAAATGGTTTAACGCTGCCTTTTATGTTAAATATTTTGGTATTCAAATTAAGTTTAATATGAATTTGCTTATTATGATTTATTGTTGAAGTGAAGTGTTGCTCTGTCACTCCTCTTTCAAAATAAAAGCTCGGATAGTGGTGTTATATTCTATAATATGTCTGCACTTTAAAAATATAAAAATGTTGTTAAATGACTGAAATCACATCCATACATAATGTCGGCAAATTAATGTTTGTAAATCAGCAAATGGATTTATGGAATAACGCTGACATTCAAACTCTAAATCAACATTCAAATGCTGCGCAGCTTTTTCTTCTCGTCTATTGATCGTGTTTGAAGCTGGTATTTAATTTTAATCTAATATTATTAGTTGTATACTATTTGTAAAGTCCAAAAGTCAACATTTATTGAAAAAATATAGATGTAATCATTTCCAAAATGTTTTTATCCAACCAGATATTTATCTTCTATTGATTCTGTTGGTGTTCATCCTTTCAGAATATTGGATATTTGAAAACCTTAATGGAAGCTTTGAATGTAAAAAATAAATGACATCAGTGTTGCCAGTGAAGTAAAGCTGCTCACTAACTGTGTGTATTTTTAGGTTCTGCGAGTCTCCCACCAGCGACGTGGAAATGCGTAGCGGTCGTGGTCGAGGAAAGAGGATGCGTCCCGGCAGCAACACGGCGCTGAACGACAACAGCAACTCCTCTGACAACAAAGGCAGCGGCAGCAGCAAGACGCGCGGCGCTGCGGCGAACAGCAAAGGTCGGAGGGGCAGCCAGACGGCCGTCGGCGTCGAGGACGCCAAGGCCAGCCCGTCGTCCGCCAAGAGGAAGATCAAACCCGCGTCTGATATGGAGCCAACCTCCAGCTCGGAGGACACCAAGGCCTCAAAGCGAATGAGAACCAACTCCACGGGCGCCGCACTCCCCCTCCCCGGAGGTAAATTGGACTCCCTGCCGCCCCCACCACTGGACCGCACCTGCCCCTCCCCCGTGCTCATCGACTGCCCGCACCCCAACTGCAACAAGAAGTACAAGCACATCAACGGGCTGAAGTACCACCAGGCGCGAGCCCACAACGACCACGACATCCGATTGGACCAGGATGTGGACAGTGAATACGGGGACGACCCCGCCCTCCACCCTGACCCTGCCTCATGCAACGGTGCCGCCATATCCCCCGCCCGCTCCACGACACCGAAAGGACGGGGCTTCGACGCGCCATCGCCCTCACCGGGGAAGCTAAAGGGGAAGAAGAAGGCGGGGGAGGCTGAGCCTGAGGTGACGGACGGCGGCGAGGAGGTGGCATGTTTGACAGACGAGGCCAGCAACGACGGGATGGACGACAGAAAGGCGAAGAAAGTGGCAGCTGGGGGAAAACCTGATAAACTGACCCAGAAAGGCGTGAAGCAGGGCCGCCCTGCTGCCCCCAACGCCCCTTCACCGTACGCCCTGCAGGCGACCTCACCCGCGATGGGCTCTGTGGTGCAGCCCATCCCCAAGAGCCCCCAGCTGAAGAACATGCAGCCCAAAGCCCCTCCACTGGCCGACCCCGCCTCCAGCCCCACCCTCCCCAAGGACAAGAAGAAGAAGGACAAAAAGAAGAGGGAGGGTGGGAAGGAGGGGGACAGTCCGAAGGGTAAGGGGGCGAGGCCGGAGGAGGGGAAGAGCCCATACTCTGAGTCGCCGGACGCTCTGCTCAACGGCTCCTCAGAAGCCCACCAGAGCCGACTGGCCAGCATCAAGGCGGAGGCCGACAAGGTGTACAGCTTCTCCGACAACGCGCCCAGCCCGTCCATCGGCGTGGCCAGCAGGCTGGAGGCCGGCCACCTCAACCAAAACGGAGCCGACAACTCGTCCGTCAAAACCAGCAGCCCCGCCTACTCCGACATCTCTGACGCCGGGGAGGACGGCGAGGCGAAGGCGGAGGGGGTGAAGGTGAAAACAGAGCCCGACCAGGCGCCTCGCGAAGGGGCCAAAAAGGCCCTGTTCCCCCCGCAGGCTCCCAGTAAGGAATCTCCATACTACCCCAACTACGACTCTTACTACTCTCCCAGCTACCCCAACCCGAGCCCAGGAGCTGCGCCTGCAGCACCGCCGCACGTGGAGGGCGCTCAGGTGAAGGTGAAGAAGGAGGAGGAGCCGGAGGTGGGGGAGGAGCTGAAACTGAAGGTGGAGCCTCTAGAGGAGAGGAAGGTGGAGCCTCAGCAGCCGTCGGTCATCCAGCAGCGCTCCAACATGTATGCCCAGCCTCTGTACTACAACCAGTACTACGTCCCCCCCTACTCCTACTCCCCCGACCAGGCCTACCACGCCCACCTGCTGGCCTCTAACCCCGCCTACCGCCAGCAGTACGAGGAGCGGCAGCGGCTGGTTGACAAGAAGGCCGAGGGCAAAGAGCGGGAGGCTTGTGGGAAGGAGGAGTGGAAGCAGAAAGCCTCGGTGCCCCCCACTCTGTCCAGAGCCCCCAGCCTCACCGACCTGGGCACTAAGGGGGGTCTGAACCCGACCAAGCCCAAAGAACCCCCACCAGCTGCAGAGCAAGCCAAGTCGGTCATCATGGTGAAGGGAGAGGACCAAAAGGCGCCCGCCGCCCAGCCAGAGGGTTTGAAGATGAAGCTGAGTGAAGCAGGGCATCATGGGAAAGAGGAGGCCAAGCCAGGGGTGGAGCCGGGCAGGCCGGCGGGTGTTGAACCCGCCATGTGGTACAGACAGGTAACTGCATCTTTTACACAGAATCCAGCTCTGTCCTGGTTTCAGGAGCGAAGCGTCTTTTATTATAGAGTTGTTTCATTTTTTTGGAGAGATTCACAAGATCGTTTTTTTGCCAATGCTGATATTTTACAACTCGTATTGGCCAACTTCCGACATTTTTTTCCACCTAATTTGCAGAGAACATCAAGACTTTCCTGTAGTGGAATCAACATATCATTTACTGTTCACATTAGAACCGATACCCAACGATCTCGGTACTTTTCTCTCTTAAAAACAAAAATGTAATTTCAGTTGTAAAATAGTCCAACCTTCTAAATTGCAACATTTTGTTATGTTATGACACACTGACATGTGTTGATCTGACCAGCTTTGCATTTCACGTTGTTTGCGTCCAGTTGTGTCCCCAGCTGCTCACACTCTCAGCTGCTCTGTAGTACCAACGTGATTCAGAACCCAACCTGAGACAAAATGTACACATTCAGTGGGAAAAATATAATACATTTCTTCCACTTAGGTTACATGTAAAACAAGCTATATTTACTTTTATGTAACATATCTTCCTGTCATATTGAAGTAAAAGTTCATTTCTGCCCGATATTTCATTTGAAAGCCTTTTATCTGCCGATATCTTCGTGCATCCCTATTTGTTTGTGTTTTACAGGCCTATTGAAAACACGTGGCTCATATACACGTGTTAACATTCACTAAGACTTTACTATATTATGTTGCTTTCTGTGGTCACTCATTTTAAATGTCAGCTGTTGTCATCTTTTTTCTTAATCTGTTGGATAATGTGATCGCAAAAAATATCACGATGACAAGATTTTATCCTCTGCTGCTGCCGGTTATTAGAAGTGAGGGATGTGATCGCGTCTGCAAACACACTGTTGAGCTCTAACACTAACCTTTAATCTCTTCTCACTTTTTGTTTTATTAGCGAAGATCAGTGGAAAACATATTCTAGTGTTAACGTACATACCAAGTCGATTCTCACTTTGATCTTTATGTCGCTGGATAAAATGACAGACGTCAGATTAGATCAGCTGTTGATAATAAACGATAACGTAAAACATTCTCTGTGAAATGCATAATTAAACATGAACTTTGTATCAGTTGCCAAGAAATAAAGTTATTTCTACACATTTACAAGTGACTTTCAGGCTTCAGAGACCCGGAGCCTGTTTCATAAAATGTTTTTTTCTTGCTTTAATTTTGATGTTTTTAACGGATCAAAAATGGGGACCATACACTTGACTCATGCACGAGCATCAAAGAGGGCTGCAGGGAGAGCTTGGTGCTGCTACCGGATCCCCAATTGGATTGGAGAATCGATTCAATATCAATTAAATTATGGATATTCCAGTCACAATACCAACTTTGCTTGGGTATGAAAGGGATTCTCGGAGAACTAAAGCTGTGAATTGTGAAGGAGCATCTAACCTGATGCATTATGGACCCCAAAGCAGTTATAACAATGTACTTTTTATTTGGCATGAAAAACATTTTGCACATCTTGCATATACCTTCCGCCATTTTTTTTGTACGCCACACGAGAATGACCGGGCTAAAGCTTCACACATCCACGGTAAAAGGAATAAGTTAAATATCGAACTCAGGATTTTATGAATGATAACCTTGCTGTATTACTCAGAAATGTATCTGTAATATGTGGACGTAGAAACTGCCACCATCTGCATGTAAACGCTGCTTTTTTGCTTTAGTGCAACAGGAAAAAGAGGACGCCGTGTTAAAACATCAGACGTCACCACTGTGAGCCTTTACTGACGTTTCTTCTTCTCTGCAGGAGCCGGACTCGCGCTTGTGGCCGTACGTCTACCCCAACAAATACTCCGAAGCTCCCAAGCCGCAGGAGGAGGAGCGGTGGAAGGAGGAGCGGGAGAGGGAGCGCGACAGGAAAGGGAAGGAGGAGCGGCCGCGGATGAAGGACGCCCTCCAGAAAGAGGAGGCGAAGGAGGGGGCGGAGGGCAGGACTCAGCTGCCTCCAGAGGAGCACCGGGGGGGAGTGAAGGAGGCACGCCCCCCCCACATGCAGTTCTCCTCCCCCCTGGCCCAGCACCAGGGCTACATGCCCTACATGCACGGACCTTACGCCTACAGCCACGGCTATGAGCCCAGCCACCCCGGCTACAGAGGCATGCCCTCCGTCATGATGCAGAACTACCCCGGTAAGGAGGAGGATGTCCTCTAGATTTAAATAACCTTTATTTAATATTACAGTGAAAACCAACAGAAGAATAAAAGGAGTAGTTGAGTCCTCTGGTTCTGAAAGGTCAGAAAAAAGAGATAAACATTAATATAAAGGCCCAAGATTTTCAGATTCACTGCATCAGATTTCAGATCTCGTGGAGCGCTTGTGGTGTTTGTTATAATCAGACGTGCATCTTTTTAAAAAGTTACTCTGATGTCCTTAGAGGACAAAAAACTGCCTATAAAAAATTATATATTAATATTATTTTCCGCTTTCACAGAGTTAAATCTTTTAGTCTTGATCATAACTACCAAATATTTATTTATTTTCAGAAGTTGAATCATTTAAATGACACTTTGTTTACATAATACCACTGTTGTTTTTTATGATAGAAAAATGGAATTATTATTAAATGTTTTCAGTGTATGATATGTCGATGATTAGCAACAACATGTCGGAAAAAAATAAAAATCCCACTTGTTACCTTAGAGCACAAACATGTCCCCTACTAAAACCATTAAAATATTATATAATAATATTATTTAGTTAAATCATTTAAGACACTTCAGCCCTGATCATAACTACCAAATATACATTTCTGCACCTTTTTAAATGCTTGTTTACATGATGCCACTGTTGTTTGTTATAATAGAAAAAATCCACAAAAATGTAATTATTTTTATTATTTTATCTGTTTTTTTGTTTTTTTTACTAAATGTTAGATTTTTAATCATCTTTTTCCACAGTGTGATGTGTGAATGATTAATAACTTTGATTTTGATGCATTTGTATAGTTTGTGCAGGAAACCATGGAAACAGCATGTGTTTGTCCCAAACAGGAGAAAATGTCTCAATCTGCTGCAAAATAGTAAAAAGTTCATTTCTGAATCCAGAGCTCCAGATGTGAATCTGATATCATATAAAGACGTTGTTACATTCTGCTTTAATGGGCTTCAATGACTGTATGTTGGATACACACTTTATTACACTCAGCTGACGTTCACTTACTGAATGATGATTTATGCATTGACAGCCAAAATGGTTGAAACTTTGTAAAGCCAAAAATGGAGAAGCTGTCCGCTGTATTTGAGACGTGTCTCTGTCCTCAGGCTCGTACCTGCCGGCTGGTTACTCCTTCCCCTCGTACGGAGGGAAGGTGGCAGCGGGGGAGGAGGGGGAGAAGCCCTCCAGGTCCAGTCCCACGGTGAAGCCGCCCAGCGAGGCCAAAGCTCTGGACCTGCTGCAGCAGCACGCCAGCCAGTACAAGAGCAAGTCCCCGTCCATCCAAGACAACAAGCCCCCGCACGACCGGGAGAGAGAGCGAGACCGAGAGAGAGACCGGGAGCGGGAGGGCGACCGGCCGCGATCCTCCCCCTCCCAACGCATGCTGCCCTCCCATCATCACCTGGGGTACCCGCTGCTGTCGGGGCAGTACGACCTGTCCTACGCCTCAGGTGAGGCTCATGACACTGAAGCATCAACACAAAGTCCTGTAGTGTTGTGTGATCTGTTCAAAATGTTCCACCGTGAGACGATGTGCTCAGCGAACAGACGATATATCGCTCCAAACGCTGCAGGTGTCAGAATGTCTTTTGTTTGGGAACTTTTCGGCAGGTAGTCTTTTTTTTGTTTCTTTTTTCTTTGTAGTTTTGCAGCGATGTAACTTCCTCCAGAGATTTTCTTACTTTTAGTCCCGACTGTCGGTCAAACTCCAAAAACACTGGATCTTACATTTCCCATAATGCAACTCTCCTCGTTAGACTCTCCCTGCCTCCACACCTGCCCCGCGGTTATTTGTATTCTCAGGTTTTGCTCCATTTGGTCGTGCCAACGTGCTGCTGGTTGTGCGGCGGTGGCAACACGCGGTTAAATGTCGTGCAGGGCTCACACTGGAGCAGGAAGTGCCCTTGGTTGCGTGTCGGCTGAATCTGGAGATTCAAGTTCTTTTCCGAATGAAAATGATCTTTTGACAGTATATTGACGTCATACCAGCAACATTACCACAGTTTCAAAGTCTTTATCTGTAGAATGTCAGACATGAAAGAAGAGAAAATCTACTTTTAACTCGGCAGCTTCTTGTTTCCGTTTAAAAAAATAAAAGCCCTCTAGAGTTTTCTGTCTACAGAATCGCTTTTATTTGTTCACTCAAGACTTTTATTGTCAAATATTTATTATAAAACACAGACTGTTATTTAAAGAAAGGTTGAGCGACCGTGGTTACTGGAGATCACCGATACATAAATCAACACATTTTTACTGTTAAAATACTTTCATTACCATAACAATAACATTCTTAGTAGTACCATATGCATTTGTTTTTACTATATAACTTATTCTCCACATTTCTTGCATGTTTTAAAGGGTCTGCATAATGTCCCCCTCTCTTTAAGGCCTCTCCTCCTCAGCCATCGTCGCCAGTCAGCAGGCGTCCGCCCCGTCCATGTACCCCCCCGCACGGAGGTGAGAACGGTAAGAAACACATTATTTTATTACAGCTTTTATATCGCTTTTATATTTGCTGTGTTCTAGTTCCCCTTCATGACCAATGTCCTCACTTGTCCTTTAACTCAGCTGATAAAAATAAATTTTAAAGGTCATTTAAATCAGCTAATAAAGAAACTTTGCTTTGTTCTCGTTGTCCTCTCACCCGTTGCAGGCACACCTGATTGGCTGCCTGAAGTCATGTGACTGGATCACATGAGGAAGCTTTTGTGTTTCGACATCAGTTCAATGGTGTTTGTGTACGTTTGATTTCTCTGCCTGGACGTCCAGCCGGCCGCTCCTGGACTGCTGAGACTTCAGGGGGGGCTGGTCCTGCTGGTCCCGCTGGTCCCGCTGGTCCCGCTGGTCCCGCTGGTCTTGCTGGTCCTGCTGGTCCCAGGCGGTACCATGGTGCTCGTGCGGGCGGGCAGCAGAGTATTTTGGCTCGAGGACGCGTTGAGATGCTGCTGGGACATACGGAGGAGCAGCGGTGGGTCGGACACTTTTTTTAGTTTCCTCCTCACATTTCTGCGACTGACCCCCAGACTTTAATCTACCGTGACCTCTGACCTCTCTGGACTCCACCTCCACACTTTCACCTGGAAGTATCTCAGCTTCACGGGAAATAAAATTAAAAAAAATACTGTGGGCAGATGAGGACGGACCAATCAGAGGGCAGCGTTCACCCTCAGACTCCTCCTCCTCAGTGTGTAGCTGTACTGTACTGTGTGTGCGTGTGTGTGTGTGCGTGTGTAAATACTGTACAGAGGAATTATTTTAAAGAGCCCGTTGGATGCTGTTCGATTTCCTACTCTTCTTTTTGTCTGGTAGCCTCTGCCTCTGTTTTTCTACTGTTGTTGATCTGATATTAAACCTGTAGCTGGTGGAACGGCGCCCGCGCTCAGTGTCCTCATTCATTCAAAAGAAGCTTTTATTGTAAAATATCTGTTATTTCTTTTTATAATCTGGATATAAATGTTTTCAGTGAGTATTAGCTGTAGTTTACAGATTTAATGCACTGTTAATATATATTATAAATATCTATCTTAATGTGCAGATTTAACCAGAACAGCCTTATTGTTTTATACAGAATTAACAATCACCAACAAATTGTCATTAAAAATAAAATGTTTATTGTGAGTTTTACATATTTAATGCACTTTTTATATATATTAGAAATATATATCTTAATGTGCAAAATTAACAATTACAAACAAATTGTCATTAAAGTTATATTTTTAAATAAAAATGTTTTTTTAAACGGTTTTTATCTAATGCAAAGTGTCACAGTTGGACACAGTTCATTGCATTTGCTATTAATTTAAGTTAATTTAAGACATTTTACATATAATTGTTATATGGAGATAAAATTAAATCCAGACAAATATTCCTATTAATTAATGTCAAGTAGATTACAAACATGAAGCTTTTGTTTTTCTGTGGAAAGAGTTTTACATTTTCTCTGTCAAGTTCTTAAAAAGCATTGAATTAGATTTTCATCGAGAGCTTTTATTTTTGTAACTTCTCTAGAAATAATGACAGATTATTTGGTAAAGACAGAAACCCCTTTACATTCATATATAAGAATCTATTAAACTAAATAATAAAAACCCTGACCTGTGACTGACACCCAGCCAATCAGAAGCGAGTATTTCTCCGTCACCACGACAACATAGGTTAAAGAAGCAGTTAAATATATTTTTATGTCCCACAAAATGTACAAATACATCTTTTTATTAGTGACTTTAACAGGTTTACGTACAGAGACGCACAGGATTATTCAGGAGCTAAAAGTCAGATTTTGTCCGTTTTCTATCAACTAATAACCTTTTCTCTGCTCCCTAAAGAGTGGGAAAATACCCAGAATGCAGTGCAGCTGCAGAGCAGTCTGGAAAAGCTTTTAATCTTTTTCTACATTCACACAGAATTAAGTCTCAAAACATTTTGGAGTTGTGACTTTTTTTTTTTTTTTTTTACATTTCATTAGACTGTTCACTTTTCTATCATTTAATAACTTTTAACGTTTGTTTTGTCACCAGAAGATATTCACTTTAATATGATATGAAGCAGACGGTCTTATTCCTAAACAGGAAGAATGAAAAAAGACTTTTAATGTAATTCATTTGGAGTTTAAATATGATCCTGAAACTAATTGGAATAAAATGTATAACCAAGATAAACTTAATGCAAAATTAATATTCTATCCTCCATGTTATCGAGGTTCTTCGTGGATCCTTATATTTACAGGTATGTGAAAATATTTCCCCTAAACTGTATTTAAATGTTTGGTTTTTTTTAGGCCTTGAAACCTCCCATTTAGATTTCAATTTCTAATTCACAATAAAAGAGTGAGTTTCATGTTTAACGTTTAATAAACTCTTTCAAATGTTCGCAAAGCATTTAAAACTAAAATTAATTAAAATATCAGATGTTTCTCTCATACAGGCCGAGTGTCCATCCTTGTGTTACTTTATTATTCAAAGTAAGATGATTTATGGCCCTTATAAACTCATAAAATGTTTAACTTTATCTGATAAATATAACGTGTGTTTATAAAGCAGCGCTGTTGCTGAAGCAGAAAAATATTTTTAGTTTTCTGCAGGAAGTTAGTTTTCATAGTTTGGCTGCTGATTTAATGTGAAACGTGTTTTTAGATTCAGTGTGACTTTTATTTATAAAACAACAATACAGTTTAAAAGAGCAAAATAAAAAGAATGGTATATCAAATAAAATAAAAACAAATGGGCTAAAAAAAAATATATATATATATATATATATATATATATATATTACAATGGTAATAAAGTCGTGGGGTTTTTTTCTGTACATGAGGCATTCCTAAGAAAATAAGATATTTTTTTTATTGTTTTTTTTATTTGTTCACTTAACAGGGACAATGGACAGAAACCGACTGAGCTAGAAAGTTAAAATTCCTCCTGACGTCTGATGTCCAGCAGGAATAAACGGCCAGAGAAACTGAAATGCTCCTTATAGCTGCAGAACTTGCCTGAGAATTGTCACATTTTAAAGTTTTCTTCAGTATCACAGTAATCCAGTGACAGTTTTTTGCACCTTCATGTTTGCTGCAGGCAGGAGCTGATAATCGCTAATTCGGCACATGTTTAATGATGAGAATTTGCCTGAATTTAGACAAATATAGGCCAGAAATCATCAACCAAAGCGTTATATTATCGGTGTTCTGTGTAATGTGGTTGTTTGGCCATAGGGAGGCGCTGCTGCACTGTTAAAGATCTCAGCAGCAGATTGATTAAATAATAAAACTTTATTTATATAAAGCATCTTTCAAAACCACCTTTACAAAGTGCTTCACAAATAATATAAATAAAAGAAGGCAGGAGAGCATTTAAATACAAAATCACTGTCAACAATAAAAATTACAATCAGCTAAAAGTACAGATAAAATAATTTAAGAGATAAATTAACTAAACGGAGAAAATAATTTAACGGAGAAAATATTTTAAAAGAAAATAATTTAACAGTTGAAATAATTTAACAGCTGAAAATAATTTCTATCTGTGAAATTATTTAATCTGGAAAATTATTTCCAGATAAAAAAATGTTTTTGGATAAAATAATTTATTGGATAAAATACTTTTTTGGATAAAATAATATATTGGGTAAAAATAATTTAACAATTAAAATAATTAAATAAATAAACATAAAATGACTTAATGGATAAAAGGATTTATTGGATTAAATAATTTATTAGTTGAAATCATTTGTTGGATAAAATAATTAAACAGATAAATTCATTTAACAAATAATGTAATTTATTGGATAAAATAATTAAACAGACGGGGTCGTCGTACCTGCTGCAGACGTGGAGACGTCAGCTCGGACCACAGAAAATGGCTTCTTCTGATTTATAATGAGTTTTTATGTGTTTTATATTTTCATGTAGATGTTTTAAATTATGTTAACAAAATAATTCCGCCTCCAGAGAAGCAGTGAAGTAAAGTAGTTTATCTGCAGCTCCGGTTTTGTGTTTATATGATAAACTCTCCAATAATTTCCATGTTTTAGGACACCTGAGGCCAGAAGCACTGCAAAACAAACTCATCTATCAAATCATTATTGTATGACGGCGTATTGGGGACATTTTTTATAATTGTTTTTTATTGTTATTGTTTTATTAATTGTTTGGCCCAGAATCTGCACATTATCTTCAGAAGAGACTTTATTGGGAAGAAAACAACACTGATTGTGATGAGGTGAAGCGACACATTCTTTTTTTAAATCAGTGTTTTTGTTCTCGTGAATTTATGACTTTATAATCTCAGAATATTCTATTGTTTTCTCGGAAATTTCTTACATTTTTCTCCTAGATTTAAACTTTTATCTCAGAAATTTTGCATATTTTCTTCGAATATTACCCTCCTGCCCCTGCTACGTAATATATATTTTTCTTACCTACAATTCCCTAATACGCTGTTGTATATCTGTCTATAATTAGATTATTGAGTTGTATTTGTATTTGTTTTTTGTTAAACGTCAGTGAAAGGTCTCATTACTGCATTATAATCAATATATATATATATATATATATGTATATATATACATATATATTGATTATAATATTGATTATATATATAAATGATCAAATCTTTTATTTTTATTTTGTTTTAGTCATGCGGCATGCTTTTATTTTGTTGTTTTTTCCATGCAACATACTTTTATTTTTATTTTTTTTCCACGCAACAAGCTTTTATTTTTTATTTTTTTTCATGCAACCCTTTTTCATAAACAATGTTTTCCATGTAACATGCTTTTATTTTGTTTGTTTTCTTCCATGCGACATGCTTTTATTTTATTTTTCCCCTTCACAATGCTTTTATGTTGAAGGCCACTTCCTGCCTTTTCCTGTATTGTGTCTGTTGAGCTATGTGCGCTTCACGCGGCTGGTACCGCGGACTCCCCGCAGCAGCAGCCGGTCGGTCGGTCGGTCGGTGTGTCGGTGCTGACGGAGCCACAGACCGTGGACCTGCTGCTCAGCTGTGGACCTGCTGCTCAGCTGCGGACCTGATTGAAGACTGCAGGACACACGCAGGTAAGAGAGACTGTGAGGTGTGAAGACAGAGGAGACACCATGCTGCTGCTGCTGGTAGCATCTACAGCACCAGGCTGTTATACTGTCAATAATGTGACTCAGTACATTTACTCAAGTACTTTAGTGAAATTCTGAGCTACTTGTACTTTACTTTAGTATTTCATTTCCTGCTACTTCATCTTCTACTGCTCTTCATCTCAGAGGTAAATATTGTTATTCATACTGCACGACATTTATCAAAGATGGGATGCATTGTTATGGATTAAATATGAATTACTTAAAATGAACTCCATCTTGAAAAATATTATCAGTACTATTAATAACACCAGGGCAATAAAAAATGTTTTAATTACATTTATTAGAACTTTATTTATTTCATATATATTAATTTTAATTGTGTACATTTTGTTTTTGCACCTTGTTGATAATATTATTATTTTTATAAATATATTTAATTTGTAATGGAGTATTTTTTTTTCATTTGCTCAAGTTCTGTACTTAGGTACAATTTTGAGGTACTTGTACTATACTTGAGTATTTCTATTTTCTGCTACTTTATATTTCTACTGCTCTACATTTATCTGAAATATGATGTATTATTAAACTACCTGCAGAATATAAAGATATTAAAATGAGCTCCATTTTACCAGCTGCAACATTAAAGTGACAAACACATTAATTCACCGATAATTATAAAACAATAATATATATATATTATTCTGCAGAATGAATACTTTTACTTTTGGTACTTTAAGTTTATTTTGATGATAATACTCAAGTAACATTTTTGAATGCAGGACTTTGTTTTTAAGTAAAAGTAGTAATTATGCAAAATGGCCCAGAAAGATAAATTTCATTATAATATTATTATTACTATTATTATTATTATTATTATTATTAATAATAATAATAATATAGACGCATTAATGTGTTCATGGATGTTAACACACTAAGTATTTTTATTTATAATAATGATCATGATTTATTATTTTATCATTTTTTGTATTAATAGTACAATAAAAAGTATAATATTTAATAATAAATAACAAAAGTTAGAATAGTTTCAGAAACATATCACAGGTAATATTTTATTTACACCTTAAATGTTTTTTCTAACCTGTTTGAATCTGAAACTGACAATAAACTTCAAGTTGAAGAATATCTGTAATTTTAGAAATATTTACATAATTTTCAAAATAATAATTATAATTATTATTTCTTGAAATTGCGACTTTAATCTTAGATAATTGTGTCCTTTTGTCTCAGACATTTAATTTGAAGTAAAGTACTAATACCACAGTGTAGAATTAAAGTAAAAGTCCTGCATTCAAGTCTTACTTAAAAGTACAAAATATTAGCTTTAAAATATTCTTAAAGTATCCAAAGTAAAAGTACTAATTCTGCAGAATAATATATATAAAATTATAGTATTATAATGTGTTCAACACTTTAATGTTGCAGCTGGTGAAGGTGGAGCTCATTTTAAATACTTAATAATAATATGTCATCCTTTATTATATTTTATATTATTAATCTGAATCTGTAAAGTAAAGCTGGATAAATGTGTTACAGTAAAAACTACAATATTTCCTCTGAGATGTAAAGTAGAAGTATAAAGTTCCATAAAATGGAAATACTCAAATAAAGTAAAAGTACCTCAAAGTTTTAGTGTCAAAATTCTTCAGTTTGACACAAAGACCTGAATTATATAAAGAAAGAATATATATTTAATAACAATTAAATGTATGTATACAAACTTTACTATTCAAGTAAAGTACAAGTACCTCAGAATTGTACTTCAGTATTTGAGTAAATGTACTTAGTTACTTTGCAGCATACGTGTTGTGTAATTGTGGTTTTAGTGGAATATAATTTTCCTATGTTTGCATATATTTCATTGGAGCGGATGCTGCTTGTAGAGTCAAATATCAATAATAATAATAATAATATCCAGATCCTCTGTTTTATGACTCGAGTGCTTCCATTATCAAGTAATAACAATTATTTTAAATATTATTTTTACCAAATGTTACAAAGAAAGTTGGGAAAAAAAAGAACAAAAGTGTGAAATGTTAATTTACAGAAAGTTTTTTACTTTGAGAATCACAGTTTTGCAAAATCTTACAACAACGTTTTACGGCCATTGTTGATACAAAAAACGTTAAATTAACTTCAGTTTTTTCTCTGAATATTAACCACTGCCCCCGACGCCATAATTAAAATGTTAATTTCATTAATAGTTTATTTTTTTAGACTTCTGAAGTCTCCCCCTGCTTTTACGTGCAGCTTTTATATATTTCTCCCAAAATGTACAAAGTTTCCACATTTTGAAAAAATCCAAAAATTAAAAATGTCGGACTCTCCCAAGATTACAAACCAAAAGAATGAATCCAAATAGTTATTTTGGACTTGCAGAATTAAGTTTTATTATTCCATACAATAATTATTCCATTATTATTTAAAGCACTTTAAAGGTGTACGTCACCTTTAAAGTGATCCTCTGTTGTGTATCAGTTTCTCCCCTTGTTTCCTTCAATCATTGATGAAAAGTTTATTTTTCTTTCCGTCCTTCACGGAGAACGAAGAATGAGGAAACGTAGAAACTGCTTGATGAATAGAAGTAAAGTGGATAAGTTTTAAATATTAATGTTTCAGTGTGTGTGAAGTTGTGACCAGCAACTCCTGTGTTCTGCCAGGTTAAATTAGTGTTTTTGTCAATGGAGTCTGGTGTGTCTGAAGAGAGCATAGATCTGTGGTTGTCAACCTTTTCGAGTCGCAACCCCCTATAATAAGCAGAAAGCTTATTAATGTGAAAGCCATTTCCCAGTCTTTTTTTTAGGCATCTAAAATACGTCCCCATTGTTTAACTTCCTGTTTGTTATTTAAAACTGACATCTGCTGCAGGTAAAACACTTATACCCGTACTGTGCCTTTAACGGCTGCAGCTCCAAGCCCTTCCTCTTTTATTTTGAATGACTGCCACACAAAACCTGTCGATGCTCGCAGAAGCATTTTCTCTGGGAGAATTGCGAAGCCTCACGACGCAACTTTTAACCGTGTGTGTGTGTCGGAGCAGTTTTTTCCTCCGAGGACATTATGGGATGTCCTGTCAGTGGAGCGTGTGACCACCCGGCAGGCAGGAAGTGGAAGAAGTAAAGTCTCCCTGAGGTGCCGCCTGATTTAATCAGCGGGGCGAGACTCCTCCAAGGGGAGACCGACGGGCGTCTCCATGGAAACCGGGAGGAGGAGGAGAGGTACATCGCCATGGCAACTGTGGTTCGTCTCCACCTTTTGGTCCCTCGGTGTGTTTTTTTAGAAATGTCCGCAAGGCTGCTCACATCAGCTCTCGTTATTATTATATTTATTATATTTTATATTATTATTATTATTATTATTATTATTATTATTATTATTATTATTACTATTATTACTATTATTATTTTCTTGATTAATTGCTGTATAAAATGTCAGAAAATAGTAAAAAGAAATGTCCATCCCAGTTTTGGTGATGTATTTTTAAATATTCAGTTTTCTGTGAAAATATTCACATTTAAGAAGATGGAATCAGAGGATTTTAATTTTTTTTTTTTTCTTTTGTCTTTAATTGTCTAGTTTTGTCAAAGATATTTACTTTAATATGAAATAAAACAGAGAAAAGCAGTAAATCTCCATATTTTAGAAGCTGAAAACAGACTTTAAAGACATTTCTTTCATGAAAAATTACTTTAATGATTAATAGGTTATTAAAATAGTTGGAAATCATTTTTCCGTCCATTTATTAATAATTGTATCTTGGCAATAAAAGGCTCCATCCAACAATGCTTCCACAAAATATATAAAAAGAAAAACACATAAAACACAAAACAGTGCAGAAATTGAAATATTACGACGGCATATGAGGCCAATTGTAGGTAAAAAAAACAACTTGAAAATGATCTCGGAAAAATTGTTTTCATTGTGTCAAGAATCCACGTGGCTATTTCCCCCGTTAATCTATGAGTTTATTATCTCAGAGAATAAATTTGAGCTTTATTTTTCTCGTAAATAAACAACTTTAATCTCAGAATATCTTAAATATCTTATCTTAAACTGCAGGAACCCTGTATGTCGTCGTACAATATATAAATAAAATATATGAAATACACTAAAGAAATAAAATACAATACAGCAATAAAATACAATATATAAATAAAATACAATATATAAATAAATATAAAAAAATACAATATATAAATAAAATACAATATATAAATAAAATACAATATATAAATAAATCAACTATAATAAAATACAATATATAAATGAAATACAATATAGAAATAAAATACAATACAGCAATAAAATATAATAAAATACAATATACAAATAAAATACGATATATAAATAAACTATAATAAAATACAATCTAGAAATAAAATACTATATAGAAATAAAAAAGCATATAGTATAATACTGTGGTTGGCTGGTGTTCAGTAGATAAAAACAGGCTGAAATACATTTTCACCGCGAAGAAGCAGCTGTAGCTGAGATTTTTAAATACAGACTTGAATTATGGTTGAAACTGGAGGAAGATTTACTCAAAGGTCTCACATTTCCTGCCCTGATGGGTAAACACTTTCTGTTTTTAATGTACACATCATGCAGAGCAGCTGTGTGATGCACAAATGTCAGCGTGACAAAAACTAAAGATTATTAAAGTAAGTGCTCTGTTTGTGGCTCAGATACAACACATAAAAACTAAAGATTATTAAAGTAAGTGCTATTTTTGTGGCTCAGATACAACACATCTCTCTGGTTATGGATCCAAAAATAAAATTAAAATAAATCTGCAGGAATTCACTGTATCTTTATTCTCCACAGTTATCCTTGTAGATGCATTAAACATCAGAAACTGCATTTCATAGAGACGACGACGAGCTTGGCCTCTTTTTCATGCCGTTGCCATGGCAACAGAGGAGGAGAAAATATCCGTGTGTGTGTGTGTGTGTGTGTGTGTGTGTGTGTGTTGGATGTCTGAGCTTTGTCACAGCTTCGGATCAAAAAAAAGTTTTTTTCTCCCTCGACCAATCAGAGCTCTCATTTATTAATGGCCTCTGACAGTAACTAAGTACTATAATATAAATAATAATAACTTTAATTGAGTATTTTCTCTTCATGCTGCCCAGTGTAATATTCAGGGAAATATTTTAATGCACTACATTAAACCGACAGCTTTAGTTACTTTACAAATTAAGATTTCTGCCTAAAAAGAGTTTATAAAATATGATGTTTTGTTATAAACTATTTGGTCGATTAATCAATAAAGCTATTGACAGAAAATTAATAGGCAACTACTGATAATTTTAAGTCATTTTAGTTTCTTCTGTGTGCTTTCTTTTTTCTGCATTGGTTCATTTCACTTTTAGTACTTTAAGTATATTTTGCTGATTTTACTTACTTTGACTTGCAGGACTATTACTGTCACAGACTATTTATACAGTGTGTGTAATACTTTTACTGAAGTAATCTGAGTACTTCCTCCATCACTGCTGACGTCTCGCTGGAACTTTTGTCTTTTGTCTGCATTAATTCCCGTGACAAAGGCATTCGTCTCAGTATTCGTCGTCATGAAAACATGACAAAAATGTTAAGAAAAAAATATTAAAATAGATAAATAAATGTAAAAAAAATTATATTTCATAAAGAATATTGTGAAATAAAAAATGTGTACAAAAAACTTAAATACATAAATATAGAAAAAACAAATAATAAAACAAATATAACACACAGTAGGACTTCCTGAATGCTAATGTAAGTTGACGCTGCATGCATTAGCGTAGTGGCAAACAGAATCGTCCACATCAACATCACGACGCAGCTAAGAAACGTCCACACCTGTAATATGCAGACCACAGTTCTGTGCACATGAGATATGAGATACCAGCGCTAACTTCCAGCGCTAACATCCACACACAGTTACAGAGGAAGGCCAGGCATCTGCAGCGCGTCGCTCAGGATCTGAACAGAAGAAATTGCACTCAGCTGCAAAACTTTAGGAGCGTGTTTGCGCTGTAATGTCGTTCACGGCGGCACAATTCATTTCATTTACTGCTTCTAAGATATTTATCAGGGGAATATGTTTTGTTTTTACTCTTAGTGTGAAGAACATTTCTTACATTTGAAAATCCGTGTTTCGTTTCTTCTCGGTGCTAAATGGATTCTGCACTTTCAGAGAGAAGCATGTTCATCTCGTGTCACTGGATGCTGGTCACACTTCTATATTTAGAGCTTGTTATCAGAAGCTGCCCCCCACACACACACAAACACACACACACTTCTCCTGATGCATCACCAACACACAGTGAAAAGCTTCCAGATTTAAAACTGAAATGTTTCTGTGTTCGTTGTTGCCCTCCAGGCCGATGATGATGATGTCGGAGAATATGGAGCAGAGCGATGATGTCGGCGTCCTGCCCCCCCACGAGGTGGAGCCGCCCAGGGAGGAGGATGGACACTGCCCCCTGCCCTTCAGGTGAGGAGCTGCAGCTCAGCTAACAATCAGACCGACGGGTTTTAGGGAAAATAATCCTCAAACTAAGATGATTATTCAGAGTTTATAGGCTGGATTTAAAGTATAGAACACTTAAAACCTGTGTTTTTGTCGCGTCTGCAAAGATCGCTTCAGTCCGTCGTGGATCGAGCTGACCGGGGAGCGTCAGACACACACACGCCTCGACCTCACGCCGCAAAATGTTTAAAGCTGATCTTGTCTTCTCAGGGGTCATCCATCACACTCTCGTGAACACCATATCTTAGGAACGCCTGCAGGGAATTTCTTTAAATTTGGCCCAAGCGTCCATTTGGACTCAAGAATGAACTGATTACAATTTAGTGTTCAAAGGTCAAAGGTCAAGGTCACTGTGACCTCAGAAAAAAACGTTTTAACTCAATAATTCAAATGCTAATTATTACAATTTCACTCAAATGTCTAACAGGATAAAATGATGAAGGGATGTTGGACAGACGTGATGTAGGCATAAACAAACACACACACACACACACACACACACACATACACAACGCCTCCATGTTTTTTTTCACACAAGCTTCCGTGAAATCCAAAATCCCTGAAATCACCGCTCTGAAATCGTTCCAAAGTGTTCTTTCCATTAAAAAGTAAAATTATGTCGTTATGTTTGTTAAAATCTGTTAAAATCCTGGAGGCTGCACCATCTTCATGATACTAACAGTGAACAAACATTATGTGGGTGAGCTCCTCGTAATCAACCAGCTCCCTCATTAGTCCTGACAAAGTGTGTGTGTGTGTGTGTGTGTGTGTGTGTGTGTTTGCGTGTGTGTGCGTGTGTTTGTGCGTGTGATTGGCTTCAGATGAAAGCTGAGGAGACGTGCTGGACAAACAATACACAGAGAGGGAAAGCCTCACTGTCTCTCACTGCTCTGTTATTCCTGTCACGTACGAAACAAGCTGCAAGGAGAAGCTGCCGAATCAGAGGCTGAGTGTGTGTGTGTGTGTGTGTGTGTGTGTGTGTGTGTGTGTGTGTGTG
>CALSCE010000375.1:43830-57621 GCA_943593645.1 Bovichtus variegatus
GTTTACCACCTGTTTACCACCTGTTTACCACCTGTTTACTACCTGTTCATCACCTGTTTACCACCTGTTTACTACATTATGATTTGTCACTGTAATTAATGATTTATTTTTCTCAGGAACAGACATTAATGTTGTAAACTCACCAACACTCACCTGGAGTCAGCTCATGTCTGCTCCATATTAATATCAATCTGCTTTTATGAGATTTGTTTTGAGGTCTTCTTCTTCTTCTTCTTCTTCTTCTTCTTCTTCTTTAGTGTATTCGTGTGCGTTGCTACGAGACATCCTGCTGCAGGGGCGACTCTACATCTCCAGGAACTGGTTGTGTTTCTACGCGAACCTGTTTGGTAAAGACATCAAGGTGAGCGGAGAAGCTGGCAGTGAATTTAAAAAACGCTTTTCCTCATTCAAAAGAGCTTTAATAAAACTTTTACCAGGAAACTAAATAAAGCTGAAAACGTCCAGTTTTCTTCCTCTGAGACTGAAGTGAATATAAACCATGAAAATATGTCAATTACTGTTCATATACAAGAAGCATTTATTGAATTGTTTGTACTCGTAGTAGTACAATTTATTTAAAAAATGCTACATTTATTATCATTATTATAATTAACTTTTTAAAAAATATTTTGTATTATTATTCTGAATCTGTAGAGTACATATAGTGCAGTAAAAACATTTAGTGGCGTAGTGTAAAGTAGCATAAAATAGAAATACTCATGTTGAGTACAAGTACCTCAGAATTGTACTTAAGTTATGTACTTCAGTGCCGAGTAAATGGGGTGCAGAGACAGGAAGTTTTGGCTCTGACGTGTTTCCTGGTGTTTCCTGGTGTTTCTCTAGGTGTGTATACCGGTGGTGTCGGTGCGGCTGGTGAAGAAACACAAGACGGCCGGACTGGTGCCGAACGGCCTGGCTATCACCATGGATACGGCACAGAAGGTACACACACCCAGAAGATCAACGACAATAAGACACGAAGCGAAAAGCCAAACCGAGTACCAAGTTGACATGTTTGATTGTTTTTGGTCGTTTTCTGTCTATTTGTGGTCGATATTTAATTTTTAGTCGTTCTGGGCTCATTCTTGGTCGTTTGTAGTCATGATTTGTATTTTTTGCTTTGTTTTGTCTCTGTTTTCAGTCATTTTGTATGTCTCTGCACTCATTCTTGTAGTCGTGATTTGTATGTTTTTGGTCATTTTGCATCTCTGTAACTGTTTTTCCATTTTCTATTCTGCAGTATGTGTTTGTGTCGCTGCTGTCCAGAGACAGCGTCTACGACGTGCTCCGGAGGATCTGCACTCATCTGCAGGTTTGTTGTTAATATTTACAGAATATATTCCAGTTTTTCATCCTGACTTCCTGTTTGTCTGGCTGCAGGTGAACGGGAAGAGTCTGAGTCTGAAGCAGTACCTGGAGGAGCCCAGCTCCCTGTCGATGGTAACTTTATATTTACTGACATTAAAAACACGAAAGTTAGAAAAGGGGGTGATGGGTAATCATAGGGCCTCACAAATCTTAAATACGAGCAAACCTGCCAGCTGATGGGTTAAATTTGAAACCTCAATTTCATGTGTTCAAGAAAAAAAAGCAGCGTTTTATTAAATACAATAACTTTAGCAAATAAAAACAGAAAAAGCTTTTTCAAACTGTGAGACTATTTAACATTATTACTAATACATGAACATTATTAACATTATTACTAATACATTAATATGATTAATATTATTACGAATACATTATTATTAATACATTATTATTATTGATATCATTATTTTATTAATAGTATTAATATTATTAACATTGTTAACAGTATTAACATTATTTCTAATACATTAAAATGATTCATAGTATTAACATTATTAACATTATTACTAATACATTAACATTATTAATACTGGACAGTAAAGCTGAAACAAGTTGATTAATTGATTGATAAAAAATTATTCTGTATTTATTTTGATAATTTATTCATTGTTTTAAGTCTCAACAATTTGATGTTTTCAGTTTCTTAAATTTGAGGATTTGCTGCTCGTCTTTGTTGGTAAATCAAAAGATTGATTGAAAATAAATTAAAAAAAACAACTCAATGCTAAAAATCCCCAAAACCCACCAACACAATTTAACGATACAATAAAAGATACATTTAAAATAAAAAAAGATATAAAATAACTGTAATGTTTGGGTTTTGGACTGTTAAGCAGGGAAAACAAGCAATTTTAAGAAATTATAATAAATAAATATAAATAAAAAAATTCTGACATTTTATAGATAAAAAAGATTTATAAAAAAATTAATCTACAGATTAATTGACAGTTAAAAAATAATGACACCTTACAAATCTTTTTGCTTGTGCACACATTTTAAAAAGCTTTAAGATTCGATCCCCAGCAGAGAAACGTTAATGCTGAAGATCTAAAAACCGTCAGAAGCAGAAACAAGTCTTTGCATTCGATACGAGTCCCCGACAGTGAAAACAGGATTATCTGAATACCAGAAACTATTGTTTTGGTTCTGTGGCGCCCGCTGTGACCCCTTCAGGCTACCCGCGTTTCTTTGTGGTCTTTTTAAAAGTGCATTTTAGGATTTACCAAATTCACAAGGTCCCAATTCTATTTTCGAGTCAATATCTCTTTGATTAGGGCTATTTTAGTTACAATAACAACTTTGCTTGGATTTGAAAGAGATTCCCAGAGAACTTAAGCTGTAAATTGTACAAGGAACCGTCTAACATGATGCATTATGGACTCCAGAGCAGTTACATCAATATACTTTTATTTTACATGAAAAACATCTGCACATCTTACGTATGTCCCGTCATGTTCCAGCTGAGGTTCGCTCAAACCGCCGTGACAGTCTGTTGTCTGTCCTTTCCTCTTGGTGTGTCTGCTTCAGGACGAGTATCCAGAGGTGTTGAAGTGGAGGAGGAAGCCATCGCTCCCCGCTGTCTCCTCCTCGCTCCCAGACCTGCTGGGAAACTCCTCCCCCGGCCTTGTCGCAGACACGCCCTTCAGCACGCACACGCTTACAGGTAGGTTTTCAGTCTCTTTGTAGTCGTTTTGTGTCTCTGTAGTCATTTTGTGTCTTTTTGAGGTCGTTTTGTGTCTCTTTGTAGTCGTTTTGTGTCTCTTTGTAGTCGTTTTGAGTCTCTTTGTAGTCGTTGTGTGGCTCTTTGAGGTTGTTTTGTAGTCGTTTTGTGTCTCTTTGTAGACATTTTGTGTCTGTGGTTATTTTGTGTCTCTTTGAGGTCGTTTTGTGTCTCTTTGCAGTCCTTTTGTCTCTTTGCAGTCATTTTCTGTCTCTTTGTGTCTCTTTGAGGTCTTTTTGTGTCTCTTTGCAGTCATTTTGTGTCTCTTTGTAGTCGATGTGTGTCTCTTTGTGGTCATTTTGTGTCTGTTTGTAGTCGTTTTGAGTCTCTTTGTAGACATTTTGTGTCTATGTGGTTATCTGTGTCTCTTCTTGGTTGGTACGTGACTCATTGAGTAGCATTTTGTATGTGAAGGCCAGGGGCCCGGCGTGTCAGGGGCCCCTGTGAGCCCGTTCAGTAACATGCAGATTTAGCTGTGTTTCTGCAGACAGCAGTTTGGAAACAGAGAAGATACTGCTGACAGAACCAGTAAGTGAGCTGGGTCACACGGAGTACCAGCTGCTGAAACTCTTCATCCTGCTGTGAGTCGCACAGTACACGGAAAATACAACAACAAAAATTCAGAAAACACCCAAACATTCGATAAAACTATGAAGACTCCAAATTGTTTTCCATTAGTTTTTTATTTCTACATAACTTAAATGTACAGTATATGGTGTTCAGGGGCTCCATAAGAAATACCTCACTCACACACACAGAAATGACCAAAAACTTACAAAAAAGCCCCCAAATCACCACAAACAATAGCAGTAGTTGTGTAAATATTACTAATCACTATATTATTAAATATGAGGTGTTTTTAAAGTCTTCTGTATATTTTGTCAACGGACATTTGTGGTCTGTGCTGCCACCTGTTGGTTGAATATCTTCCGCATGGCCATGTGCAGAGCGGCCATTTTTAATGACATACTATACTATATGTTAGTATAGTCTTTTTTATGACATCAGAAATCAGAAACAGGTTAATTACCAACCAGGTTTTCACTTACAAGTTATTTGCCTTGGTGTTTAGTGCATAAAAATAAACACAGAGAAAATTAAAAGATAAAAGCAAGAACTTTCAAATCGTCATCACTTTTAACAGCTTGGGTTGGGTTGTCTGTCTGTCTGTCAGTGTCTTCCTGCTCGTCCTGTCTTCCTGCTATCTGGCATTCAGAGTTTGTCGTCTGGAGCAGCAACTGAGCTTCCTGAGCAGCCAGCCAACACTGAGAGAGAGGTCACACACACACACACACACACACACACACACACACACACACACACACACACACACACACTTTTGTAAGGATACTCACTGACATATTCCCCAGCTGCTAAACCCCAACATGTTGAACTAGTCCTTTAACTCTAAAATAAAGTCTTAACCTTCAAACACCCAAAAATAAAAATAATATAAAGAGAAAAAACAAATTTTTAAAATATAAATCGTAAATTTACAAGAACAAAATCTCGCTGAGATTATATAGTCACAAATTCAATTCAAGTTTTTTTCTCGTAATTTGTGAATTTTGTTTTCAATAAATTTATGACTACGTTTTTTCTTGTAATATGAGCCCCCTCACCCAGCTCTGTGCATTTATTATTTTATTTTTTTACCTACAATGCATATTCTCCGAGATTATAAAGTTAAACATTTCCAAAAAAAAGAAATCACAAATTTTCTCGAAAAAAAAATACGTACATTTTCTTTGAGATTAAAGTTGTAAATGTACGAGAACATTTTTTGAAATTTATGAAAAAAACTTTTCCTTCTTTTTATTATTGTTAATATTTTCTTTTTTTTCTACTTTACTATTATTGTTTTGTTTTTCAGTATAACTAATATATATATTGTAGGAATGCTGTAAGTATGAACAACATTGTATGTAAAATGTAGATTTAAGTAAAAAGACTGAACTTGCTGATGCTTTGTTCCTTCATTTTACTTCCAGGTGTGGAGAGGTGCCCTGCTGGCTGGCCAATCAGAGGACAGGAACCTGACACTGAAGCCAATCAGGGAGAAGCAGAAGAAAAAACGTGCACTTACATAAACTTCCCATCGGGGGGCTGAGCGGAGACGGACGACTGTCCCCGCCGCCGCGATCTGGTCACCATAGAGATGTCACAATAGTCAACAGAAATAGTAGGCTGACCTTTGACCTCTTGAGGATGAGGTGACGTAGAGGTCAGGAGGGACGACAACATGCTGTAACATAACAGATGTAGATTTTTAATGTGAAGGTGCGTGTGTGTGTGTGTGTGTTAGTATTTCAGGTAAACACGTTTTCATACAGACACTGTTGGATGTGATGAAACAACTGCCAGTTCCTAATTACAGATAATTTATTTAAATCTTAATTTTTGAGAAATTTGTTGTTTTTCTTATTCAAGTTTGACAGATGGGTCTAAAAACTACAATACCCATGAGCCTCAGCTGCTGTTGCTATGGAGAAGAAGCCAGTCAGAGGCGCTAATTCAAAAAACAATCAAAAAATAAATTAATTTAAGCTGCAGATTGTAAAATTAGGGAAATCTTTTGATTCTGCTCAAGAATTCGAAGCTTTGTATTTGGATGTTTCCTGCTGAAATGCACCCTGGGAGTCGTAGTTAACTTCTCTCCACTCTAGCTTTGACTTTTTGTCAAAGAGGAGATACTTTCCAACCTAGTTGTTCATGTTTTGCTCTGATAATTCAACTTTTCTGCAGAGACAATGTTAGTGACATGAAGCTGAAGGAGAGAAGTCAACTACGACTCCCAGGGTGCATTTCACCATCAAACATCCAATCACAGAACTTCAAATTTGTTCATTAAAGGTGAGCTAAAGCTGAAGATTTCACTGATTCTACAATCTGCAGATTAAATGATTTTACTTTTGATAATATGAATTCAACAGGAGATTTTTTCTGATATTTGTACTAAAACTATAATATAATTAAATGATCCAGAACACTCCTGTGTTGCATTACGTTATTAAATTATGAATTAAACCTGCAGCTCTGCACACGTCACTGCTCTGTATTTATGTTTCCTGACAATTTCATTCAAATTCTCTTTACAAACAATTATTATTAAAAGCCACATACTTGTTTTTTTATATCTACAAAGTGCCAGAAATCAGAATATCATCTGTAAAAACTCAAAATGATGAATGAAATAAAAAAAGGGAGTGTAATTGCTGCCTGAAACAAGCAATGATTATCGTTTTTAAATAATGTGGAGAAGCCATTTCCTACTAAAGGTTGAATGTTACTGAATACTTCCCTTAAATGTGAACCTGTATCCTTCTCACAGGAAAATAAAAATACACTTTAAGTATATTTAGTATGTGCGCACATGATTAATGTACTTGAAGTGTGCTAATTATATATCATTAGTGATACTAAATATACACTAAAACACAATCAGGATGCACTTAAATATACTGAAGTACAACTTTTATTACAAATTGCTTTATTCCAACTCTGTTTTTCAATTATATTTTAAGTGAACTTAAAAAATATTCAAAATTTTAATACTAACATTTTAATCTATTTTTCAGATAACTATTAATACACTTATAATAAATAATAAATATATTTATAATTCAAACATGCATGGAATATTTTTTAAGTTCACTTAAAATATAATTGAAATACACTTTAAGTTAAAACAAAGATGGAAATTGCACTTTTAGTACATTAATCGTGAGTTTATTGAGTATTTTTAAATGAAGTCTTCTTCATTGAACTTTTCTGTAACCTGGGTTGAGTCTTCTACATTTCTAATGATATTAAGTTTTTTTATAATCATTTTCAGTACCAAATCTGTGAAATTATGTTTTTTTATGAAGAGAAAAATAAACTTACCAGAGCTGGACTTCTGTGTAGAAATCACCTTAGAGAAAATACACAGTAAGATGTTTAATGCATGATGTCATAATACAGTTAAAAGTTTATATTTGATGCACTTACAGGCTGAAAAACATGGAAATAGAGTTTGATTGTTTGGATGTTTTAACTCATAATGTAGTTCTGGCTGTAACATAAAATTCACCAATAAACACATTTCCATCTCCTGACTCGTCTTTAACTACAGATATTTACAGCATAAAGACATAAAGGCATGAGGTTAGTTATTAAAAATGTAAACAAACATTACTCAGGAGGAAACAGTGCATTTGTTGGGGACTATTTTCAGCAGCGGATTAATCCACATTTGTACGTGTGATTGGGTCAAAATAAAATCTGATGTTTTGTTATAAAGTAAACTAATTTCCATAATTTCTACTAATGTAATTATTCTGACTTCATCTCAGATAATTTTAGGATTGAAGTTGATCTCCTGGAGAAGAGAGGAGGAAGCACAACAATTAGATGTGAAGAGGTCGAGCTGTAAAGAGAGCAGTTAGGCTGCTAAATATCCTTTACTGCAGTTATTTTCTATATGAATAGATATTAAAATAAATATATAAAAAATATCAAATATAAATGAATAGATGGATATAAAATGAATGTATGAAACATAAAATAGAAATAAATAAATTGATATAAATGTATGAAACATAAAATAGAAACAAATACATAGATAGGAATAGATTCAACAAAAATGTATGAAAAATATAAAATAAATAAATAGAATAAATCAATTGAAAATAAATAAAAATAGAAATAAATAGATTTAGTAACAGACACACATTGAACTAACTAAATATTATTTATAAACTCACATCCTCTCAAATTTAGAGATTTAGTGAACATTAAAACTGCACAATTAACATATAAAGTAAAAAGAAAATACACTTCCATGCTTTGTACACCTCTACATTTATTTGACAGCTTTAGCCACTTTGCAGATTTAGATTATTAATAAAAAATATAAATGAGCTCCACCTTCACCAGCTGCAACATTAAAGTGATGAACACATTAATAATTATAATACAATAATAAAATATTTATTATTGTGCAGAATTAGGACTTTTTAGAATTAGAATGAAGTATATGTTGATGTTACTACTTTTATACTTTAACTTAAGTAATATTTTTAATGCAGATCTTTTACTTTTAACAGAGTATTTTTACTACTTTTACTGAAGTACATTAGCAAATACTAACAGTACTTTGTACAGCAGCATGGACAATGTTTGTGTAATTACTCTCCCCGCCAGAGGGGGGCGACACATGTCCACACAGGTATATTAGACTCACGACTAACAAACTAAAACTAGACCCTCACACGTCTACGACAGAAGAAAACACAGTTTATGAATTTAATTCATCTTTATTAATCATTAACAATCCTAAAAGAGAAACATATCTACATGACTGCTGCTGGGACGCCTCCTGTCCTTTCATATAGCTTCCTGTCTTCTTCTGTCACTTTGCCTCCAACTTCCTGTCCTAACCTTTGGTTACCTTGAGCTCTGTCTTATCCTGTCTTTGTCGTTTAGCAACTCCTATAGTTTTGCGTTTGTGTCTATTTTCAGTCATTTTGTATCTATTTGTAGTAATTTTGTGTCTATTTGTGGTCATTTTGTGTCTTTGTAGTCATTTTGTGTGTCTTTGTAGTCATTTTGTGTGACTTTGTGGTTATTTTGTGTTTGTTAGTGATCATTTCTGAGTCAATAATCTCATTAATTCAGAAAAACAGGGCAGATTTTTCTCTCAAGTGAATGCATTACTCTTCCGTAGATCCTGTCTTGTGTTTTTATTGCCATAATGTTATTTCCTGTCCCCGTCCTCGTGTTTCCTGCAGATTCCCGCTCTGTATCGTCTCGTGTCCACATCGTGTCTTTAGCTGCAGATAACCCCCCCCCCCCTTGGAGGCTCCACCATGTCCTGTTCGCAGGAGAACGTCCTGGGACTCATCGGCCCGCCCCCGACCATGAACTCCACGCCCCGTCGTCCTCCCACCCCGTTGTTCTTCTCCGCCCTGGCGTGCATCCGGCCTGACGCCGACAGCAGCCGCACATCGGAGTGCGCGTTGGCAACCGTGTGGCGCCGCACGCCGCCCGACTTCTCCAGGTAGGCCTCGCCCTCCTGCTCCACCAGCGGAGCCAGAGACGTTGAGTCGGGGGAGTTGTGATGCTGCGTGACGGTGATCTCTGGCTGGTCGCCTAGCAACGACCCCGACGACCGCAGATGGCGAGGCTCTGGATGAGGAGACAGGAAACAGCGGTGATGTGCTCGTTACCGAAAAACCCATACCTCATTATAAAGTAACTACACTTCTCTGCAGATTACTTCCAACACAAAGTAATGCATTGCCCTGATAACTTACTTTTTAGTTGCTTTTAAATCTCTTTTTTGAGGCGCTGCCTTTAGCTTCGATTTCAGTACTGAAATAACAATAAACAGCAAACTAAAATATGTTTCTGAAAAACAGGCAACATGCCAGCAGTGACATGATCCTGAATCAGAATTGACCAGCGCTGCTTAGTTTCAGTTCAATGGCAGTTAACGGGCAGTGACGCTGCGTTAGAGCCTCCTTGTCTCTGATTAGTTGTTTTTTTATTTATTTAAATTGTCGCACCAGGACGAGGAACATGACTTTTTTCACAGATCATCGGTCTCATGCACTACTGTCGGGATGTAGTGACAGTTTCAAAACAAAAAGCTATTTTTAACAAAGTTACCAGCTGCAGCTTTAACTTGATATTTAAGGTCGACGCCAAAAAAACATTAAGTTTCCAACTCGTTTCCTTCATGTTTCTTTAAACAAGTTCAAACTTTCCTTTTTTTGATGAAGTTAATTAAAACGTGTTCCTGCTGGTTTGTCCGGATGACCTCCGTGTGACGGACTCAGATATCAGTTATAGAACAAGGTGAAGTGGCTTCCTGCTGTTTGGCCTCCAGCTCAGATTAGCACTATAATCTCATCAGCCGCTCTGCATGTGCAGATCTGTTTGTTCGTCAGAAAGCTGCTCGCAGACGGTTTGTAAAACAGCAGATTTTCTGTTAGCATCTGTTAGCCACGCCGCTAATAGTCAACGACAGCAAAGAATTAAAAAAACAGAACATAAACTATTTGTTATTGATTCGTTAACTTTGTGTGTAGCAGAGGTTTTAGAGTCATTTTGTTTTTGTATTAAGTTAACAAAGACATGATTTAAAATGATTTCCTATCACTATTTTTAATCGAATATATATTTAAATTGATGTATCATCATTTTTACAATTTCCCCCTTTTTTTTTTTTTTTTTTTACAGTACATTTGTGTGTATCTGTGTGTATTTTTACTTTCTTTTAACATTCATTTTGTCTCATAAATGGAAAGGTTTATGTAGCTAACTGCACCGTAAATCTAGCATCATTTATTTAAATCTGTTTTGTATAATAAAGAAAAACATATAATAATAATAATAATAATAATAATAATAATAATATATAATAATGCATATATTTTTCTTTTCATAATGATATGATAATATAAATGTAATAATAAGAGTGTTGGATTTTAAGTGTTTAAATGTAAAGTTACTGAATTTTTTTAACTCCTGTGAACGCATCACAGCTGATCTGGATTAAAGCTGATGTGATTATTTGATTAGTTAATTAGACGGAAAAATAATCAATTAATTGTTGTAAATTAAGTTTTTCATCTCATATGACAATAAACTAAATATTTTAAGATTATTTAGAGAGAAAAAAAAGTTTGACGTCATCTTGAGTTTTAGGAAATTTAGATTTTTTTCTGACATTTTCTCGACTAAATGATTATTCGAGAAGGATAATAACCAAAATATTTCCAATCACACCAGTTTGTATTTTAGCTGCAAAGCTTCCACTACACCATGTTGCTGATCATTTATGTTAATTGGCTTCTGACGACCAACCAGGAAGCAGCATTCATTTAACAGAATATAAAATACATGTTATTCTGATCGATGCTAAATATGAAAACAAAATGAAAGAAAACTTTTGAATCTCTCTCGTTTATACTTACACATTTATAGCTGTTTTGAATTATATCTGTGCTTTATGTGCTAAAATGTAACTTATGTCCTTTACATTTTCCATATTCACATCTCATTCCACATGCTCGTGTCCAACATTGCTCTGTTTCACATCAACAATCATGTATGAGACTAAAACTGTTCTTTGATCTACTCTTATGTTTTAAAGATGTTTGTACACGTTACATTCAGCACACGCTTTAGAGATGGAGAGACCAACTCACCAACATTTCATAGATTTTCTTTAAAAACGTGCAGAATGCTGCAGCCCTCCTCCACAGACCTTGTGAAGTCGTAAATCTTTGGAGGTTTGTGTGTTTTTCTCCGCCTCAACATTTGCTTATTTTTCACTGGATTGGTTTGAAATTTGTACTGAACATGCAAGAAACCGCGAGGATAATTTACAACATGTTGCTGAATGTTTTACAGAAATCAACTTAATAAAAATGTATATATATTTTTAATAAATTAATTTCTACACTAGTTTTTACTTTCTTGCAACCCAATGTTGACTCTGTGTCATATAAATATAATTATAAAACATCTAGAAGTTATTCGGACCTGCATAAAAAAACACAGATCTTTCTAAATATAAGTACAGAGCTATAAAAAAAAAAAAACACACTTTAAAATGTTTTTACTTTATATTTTACAAGGAAGGATTCTTTTAATTTCCTTTACTTTTATGGGAAAGTGTTAATATTTATTTCTTAAATTAAGGCCAAGCTTCATTTATTGTTTTCTCTAAAACTTTTAATTTTGCACTAAAGTTCTTAAAATAAAATAAATAAAAAGTATTAAATTCAGACAGCAGTAGGTCAATACAAAAACAGGCTTCACCATGTGGTTATTTCATATGGACCATTTATTTATTATTATCAGAAAACATGCTATATTGTCAGTATAGCAGTTAAAACACACACGTGTAGTTTTAGTACAGTAGCTCTGAAGCAGATTGTGTTTGTGACCGCAGCAGCAGATTAAGCTGCCCTGACCTCTGACGAGAAATACTTTCACACAACGACGTCATGCAGCTTCTTTTACACAAACTATCTGCAGATTTGTTTCTCCCTTAATAATATAAGATAATGTGAACTTTTCATTACTGCAAAACATTCTACACAAATCAAGTTTTTTTCACATCCAAGCTTTTTTCATGAAATTTTTTTAGTATTTTTTCACATTCAAACTTTTTTCAAGAAAATTAAGTATTTTTTTAAATATTTTTTTTCCATGAAAATTTAGTATTTTGACATCCAAGATTTTTTCATGAAAATTAAGGTTTTTTTTGACATTCAAGCATTTTTCATGAATTGTTTTTTGTATTTTTTCACATTCAATCTTATTTCAAGAAAATTAAGTTTTTTTTTTTACAGCCAAGCTTTTTACATCAGGGGTTCTCAAAACGCACACAAAATCACTTGTTGTTGCTGCGGCTGAACCACTTGGAGCTGCTGAATCACTGCATCAGGACGATGCACCTTGACTGTCGCGTCAGATTTTTCATGTAATTTCTTTTAACTGACCCGGTTGAGCCATCGATCCATCTTGTCAGTTGACACTCAAATTGACCGCGTAGATCATTTATGACGTAAGATCGTAAAACGAACCCACGTAGCTACGCCGCTATGCTACATCTATGCTACACTCTATACTAGTCCGCGGACCACTCTTTGACAAAGACTGCTATAAAACAAACCCCCCCCCCAAACACATAAACGGCCCCCTTTCAAAAATATCCCCCGACGTTCTCTGAACGCCCCCTGGGGGGGCGCTACCGCCCCTGTTGAGAACCCTTGTATTAGAGTATCTGAATACTTCCTCCAGTACTCACCTAACAGCAGCTGGTCTCTGTTGTGCAGGACGTTACTGAGATACGGAGACACGACGATCTCCACCAGACGCTCCAACTGGTAATACTCCAAACTGGGAGCCCCGGCGTCGTGGATACCCTGACAGAGAGAATGGAAGCCGAGAAGGTCTTTAAACGCATCATTCTCCCTGCCCTTCCATGTTTTAATGTAGTTTTATATTCTATGCAAGGAAATAAAAGTTAGTTTTTTTCACTTTATTAAATATAAAAAGTTTTCAAATGACATCTCTACAAAATGATATAAGTTCATTACAATAAAACTGAAATTTGGACTTAAAATATACAGAAAAAGATAGTTTTTAAAAAGCATGTGTTTTATAAAAGTGTGTCGGAATGGATTACTTACATTTCCAAAGAGTCAAGTAGTTTTAATGAATTCTTATATATTAATATGTCTCAAGGATTAAAGAAAAACAGACAATTTGTTTTTTTAAATGCCTCAACGGGAGATTTACATTTGTGTAAATAATGTTTTGCTAGCAGAATTTACTTGTTTACATGATAGTCAGCGTGGCAGTGTTTGGGTCAGTTAAATTGTAATGAACTAATATCGTGTTCTACAGGGTTTGTACGAACGTTTGTAATTAATAAAGTTGGGAAAAGGTTATAAAAGCTTTATTTTCTCTATTGTGGGCAAAGAGCAGCGGTCACAAACAGCGTTTGCGAGACGTTTTTAAACGGCTGTTGGAGAGCAGGCCCAACCATATAGAAACACCAGCTGGCGATAAAAAATGTTCCATGGTGACAATAATAATTTTTCTGAATAGAGCATGAATGCACCATAATGCAACTCTATGGAACCTCCGTTAGCTGTTAGCGCCATTATTTAGCCAAGCTGTGTGTGTGTGTGTGTGTGTGT
>CALSCE010000375.1:67755-93278 GCA_943593645.1 Bovichtus variegatus
TCACCTTCTGCTCTGCTAAAATGGGCTTTAGACGTCACCGTGTGTGTAACTATCTGGTTGACAGGCAATATATCAGTCATCAAAAAAAAGGTCACAAACTTTTCTAACCATCGATTTTCATCCGGTTTCTGTACAGATATGATGTACTGTGTAGCTCTGGGTGCTAATAGCTAACGGCTAACAGCTAACGGCTACGCTTTTCCTTCATTTCTGAGTCAACAAATGTCAGCGACGACAGAATCTCAGCGCTGAGAGGCTTTTGCGTCACGTGGATTTCCATAAAAGCTTTTAAGTGTATATTTAAATGTACAGCTATGAGATATTTAAATTCTCAGCCAGAACACAAATAAGCATATTACTTGTGATGCTTTTATTGTGAAGGCTGCAGCAGCACGAGGTTAAACACACGGCCAGATTAACTGCACGTGTTGTTTTTGACTCATCAAAGCTCAGGTATTTCCCCAAATCCAACCAAGACTTCTTCACCGGCTCAACTTCACACAGAGGCTCCAGAAGAAACTCATCTCATTCACAGTTTCACTATAAAAGCAAAGAATATCTCCTGCAATGATCGAAGAGGGAGAACTTGTGCTCCAGTTTCTCGTGCTGTGTGTGTTAGCATGTGTGCTAATCCTAAAACAGAAGCCCCCTGTCATGAGAAAGTGCTCAGAGAGACTAATGCAATTATAGGCTGAGAGCGAGAAGTAAAGTATGTTTATTATTCTGAACCGGGACCGTTTCTCTGAACTGCAGGCAGAAAACAAACGTATTAAAACAAACCGTGAAGTCAGTATTTAAATGTGGAGATGCGTATATATTTACATGTTGACTGTGTGTAGTTTCTGTCCAACAGGAAATCAGGGAGATGAATCAGTTAATGTTATATAACATCTTTATGAAACCAGCTAAGTTTATATTTAAGGTGTTTTACTTTAAGTATTTCCATTTTCTGCTACTTTACACTTGTACTCCACTACATCTACGAGATAAATATTGTACTTTTTACTGCACTACATGTATAAACAGCTTTAATTACTACTGTAGTTTTAATCTTTTCCTGTGTTTTGTGTGCAAAACGTGAAGATTTGTTTTTAAAATAAAATAAAAATAAAACTCCAACAGTTTATTCCACTACAGCTGAAACAATTAGTAAAGAAAATAATACAATATATATATATATATATATATATATATATAAAAAAAAGGAAAAGATTTATTAAAAAATGTAATAAAAGAATTAGGTAATAACAATTAATAATAAAGTTGTAATTTTCTGCATATTTTATATATATATATATATATATATATATATATATATATATATATTTATATTCTTCAGTTAAATGTCCATGTAAACAGCTTTTTAAAGGGAAACTCCTATAAAAACTCAGGATCAAAAGTTGTGAATGCCGTTTTATTTTGAGGCCACCTTCTCTCATCTCATCTACCTCTGTTAGCAATGTCCTACGTTTCCCAGAATGCCATTCCACATTGTCCACATAATTAGAGGAAATTGTTCAGAAATTACAGTGATATTGAGATGAAAGCGGTCAGGGTTTCTCCAGCCTGTAACGTGTGAGTCACAAACCCCAAACTGTCCTGTCGCTGCAATGCATTCTGGTCTTTTTATCCTCATGTGGTCAAAGAAACAGGGCTCTGTAATTGTTCTTCTTCTCTGGTGGATGTCTCCCTGTGCGACTGTTAAACGTGGCGGCAGGAAACAAACCAAACCAAACCCCTGAATGTTGCTGGTAATAAAAAAAGGCACAGCAGTAATGTGTATGTGTTGCCCTCTTTCACACAAAGTTATATTATAATAATAATAATAATAACAACCTTTCAAGCCACCGCAAGTGAAAGCCCTCGTACTTCAACAGACCGACTTTATTACCGTTTTCATTATGGTTTTTGGTTAAACAGGTCATAATTCTCTCTCTAATATTTATTTTAATTGCAGTGAAAATTGTATTTATTCAAGTTTTCTTGACTACAAGAAAATGTCTTATTAAGACTACATTTGAACACATCATGATAACTTGCCATCACTTTGCCATAATTACTGTATTACATTTTACATTTAAAGCTATAATATCATTACTGATATTATCACATGTATTGTTATATATTGTTGTACAATGTGCACATTTTTTACTTTGACTTCTCTACGTTTATATAAATATATATTTTTATTTTATTCTACAATGGAGCAACTGTGACGAAATCTAATTTCTCCCGGGATAAATAAAGCATCTCTGATTCAGATTCTGATAACGTTATAATTTATCTTCGCCCAATATTCATTGTTACTGAACAGATGGTAATGTAACTCTCGCTCCACGGGCGGCTAACAGCTAACCGCTAACGTTAGCTAGCTCTCCTTCAGATTTCAACACGAATTTGTTGGTCACAATGTTGCATTTTCCCCGTATAAATCGGGTACGTCCCCGGGATGCACCAATAGATAGTTTACTGCCTCCCAAACACTTTTTCTCTCGTCCCCGGGACGCTGTTAGTCTCGAGCCCTAGCAATACCACCGGCACTACGGTACCTGCGATACTGCAGAAAGACGAGTACCCAACGTTTTCAGAATTCTGGCATCGACTTGGTACCGAAGTATCGGTTTATCGTGACTTCCCGACTACGTTCAGGAATATTTCCATCTTGCGGCTTTTCACACATCATGACATGGCAACGCCGGAAAAGGTGGGACAGTGCAGCAGGTGGCGGATTTGCAAGGCGTACGCATGCTAACCGCCATAAAACTTAACAGCAGAAGAAGAAGAAGGGGTAAGGCCAGACATACGTGCACACGCTGGAAGATGTCTCTTATTACACGAGCAGGAGTTCTGTTCTGTATCCGGATAACGGCGATGAGGGCCAAGACTTCCTCTTCCGTGCGCCGGTCATTGTATTGTTTTGTTTGTTTTTTTTCATGTTTTTTTGGGGCCTTTTTTCGCCTTTATTAGATCTCAAGGCTCCACGGCTCTCAGATGTATTTTTAAAAAGATGGCAAAATCGCGAGTACTCGACCAATTTTTAGCGCTGCAAGCTCCATCCAACTTTGGGAAAGTCCCCCCCCCGACCAGGGTCCCCGGATCTTAACTTATCGCTGGTGCCTAAAGTTCGTGGGGCTGAAAAGAGGCTTTAAGTCTAAATTTGATCTTGTTCTATTTTATATGTGTATGTTTGACTTATTCCTGTGTTTTACTTGCAGCATTATGAATCTTGCACTATTTTATTTATTTGTATGTCTGTTGCATTGTTGGAGCAGCTGGGATTTAAGATTGCCAACAACTACCCTGTAGCTTCTGTGCAGGTGACGTCTTTAAACTTCTTGTAGGCCGATTCACAGACTCTAATCTACCTGGAGGTCTGTTTACAACAATTTACCTGGAATATCTACAAAAACTGAACCAACTGTGAAGACTTGAGTGCATTTGCTTTTGTATACTTGTAGATCTATTTTAGTTTTAGGTCCGAAACTAAATATATAAATAACTAATTATATAATGAAATACTTAAATCAATAAATTATTAAATCGCCAGCATAAATAAATAAATCCCAATATATAAATACATAAATGTTAAATGTATGTGTGTATTTATTTATATTTACACATCTATATATTTAATTATATATTCGTTTTTTTTAATATTTTTTTTCTTTCTTTCGAAAAACGTTGCATTAAAAAAGAAATGCATACATTTTTTGGAGTATTTTTTTGTCTTGCACCTGTGAGTTTCTGCACCTGTATGTTCGCACACTTAAACCAAAACTAATGTCTGCACATTGAACGCATCTCCTCTGTTTACACGTGTTTGTGCAGGTAAATGACACAACTTCCAGCTGCTCGTAGTTTTAAAGTGCGGATGTCAGTTTTGCTGTGTGCACTCACCTCTGCAGAGCCGCTTCAGGGCTGAATGATGAACACAAAGTTTTCACAGGAGTCAACAAAAACCAAGCGGGTAGAAACGCAGCTCAACGCCGACCGCAGCGCCTCATCTTCGGCTCTCATTCTGCTGCACACATCGCTGCAGCTTCCGGACGGAGACAACAAACAAACATAAAAGTAAACAGTTTGTTTGTTTGTGCAGTTTGTTGTGAGCAGAGAGACGCTTCGTGCAGTCAGTCAAACCCGAGGCCAACTGTCGTCTCCGCTCAACAGGCTGCTGCTGGAGGCTGCGGCTAACAAGCTAACAGAGCTAACTACCAACACTTCCGGTCATAGCCTTCAGAGTAAAAGTCCAGCTTTGTTAAAACGCAGCAAATTATTTTTTTGATATTTTTTTGTGGAATTAATTACTGAAACTACAAACAATGTTGGGCCATAAAAATAAATTATTATTTTTTTTTTTTTTTTTTACTACGGTGAGCACTTCAAAAAAAACAAATTGAGTGGCATTGTTTATTTGGCATGGGACTAATATTTTTTTCAAACTTTGGATCACACTTGTTGAAAGTACCTGAATGTAAAAAAAGCAGTGTTTTAACTACATTTCTGCCATTTTTTGTGTATAACTACTGAAACTACAAATAATGTTGTGCCATAAAACAAAATAATGGTATTTATTTGTTTTACCATTATGGATCATTCTTTTTTTTTTTAAATAATCCCTATTAAGTGGCATTTTTTTCTGGCATGGGATTCTAATTTCTTATCACGGTCGTTGAAAGTACCTTAATGTTAATAAGCAGTGTTGGGGAGTAGTGAGCTACGAGAAATAAACTACATTTTGCAGTTGTTTGCTGGTAATTAAACTACATCTATATTTGCATAGTGATACATGTAGTTAAATCACTTTTTTACAATTCTTTTGTGTAGTTTTTGGCCATAAAAGGAATTAAATTATATATATATATTTATTCATATATATTTATACATATACACATACATATATATTTTATATATGAATTATTTTTTTTCTGGCATGTGACTCACATTTCTTTATTACTTCGTATCACATTGACAATTAGATTTTGATTTTTTTGACTTTTTTTAAAACTGAGTGGTAATGTAAAGTGTGATTTAAAAACAAAACCACAATCTTCATAGATATCTCGATATATGATTTCATCACGGTATGTTGTGTGAGATTTATTTTTTCCTGCAGCATGAGTGACATTTAATGCTACACTCTCACACAAATCATTTGGTCTGGTTTATCTTTCAGACTTTTAGACTTTAGAGTTGTGGGGAACTAACCGAGTTCTTCTTCTACTCTTTGTTTAGGAACGTCTTTTAGTAGAAGCAGAAGTCGTGAACTTGTTTCCTGTTGAGAGTTTGTGATTCAAACAGTAAACAACAATTACAGAGCGGCAAAAAGCTTCTGTTGGTTTCTACGGAGAGTTTTAAGAACTGAAACTAAATGTATAAATACATAAGTATTAAAAAGAAAAAGCTTAAATAAATGAATAATTATTTCATTTATTGCACCATAAATAAATCATAAATTAAATAAGACATTAAATATTTAAATGTAAAATGTTTTTGTGTATTTATCTATTTATTCATTATTTATATATTTATAGATAGATATATTTATTTATTCACATTTATTTCATCTATTTATAATTGTATTTTTATTAATATACTTTAATTTATCCATAGTGTATGGAGAGTTTTAAGGTCTGAAACTATATATATATAAATAAATAACTAATTATATAAATAAATGCTTGGTAAAAAAAAAAAAAAAAGATTCTCAGCTCAAATTAATAAATCACAAATTAAATGAGATATTAAATAAATAAATGTTAAATGTATTAGTGAATTTATTTATATTTGTTCATTTATATATTGATATATTTATTTATATATTTATCTTCCTGCAAAGGCTTTTTAACTAAATATATAAATACAAAATATTTTTTTATTTATAAAACAAATAAATCACAAATTAAATTAAACATTAAATATATAAATGGTTACAATTATTTTTATATTGTATTTTGTTAATGTATTATTTTAAAATGTGTGCTATATTTTCATTATCGATTAATCTGCTGATTATTTTCTGGATTAATCGTGTTATTAAAAAATAAAGCGTCCATCCCAGTTTGTTTAACATGTTTCGTTTAAATAACAAAGGCTGATGTTAAATGTTCAGCTTTTATTGTGAAGGTAAATACCTAACTTCCGGTTCTGATTCCAGCTTGACTCTCAGACGGTGATTGGTTGGAGAAGGAATTAATCTCATTAAATATTCATATGATGGTCACAAATAAATATGAGAAGAAGTTGCATCATGACAACAAAAGAATTTAAAAAAAAAAAAAGTTAATAAAGTTTATTGTTTTAAGTCAGTTAAAGTTTCACTTTCTGAGGTTAATGTCACATTTCTGTCAACCGCAGTAGAAGAAGTAAAAGTACATATAGTAGTATATATAAAATACTATTAAAACCGTGAGACTGCTCCCAAATTAGTATTTTTTAACTTAAGTTACCTTTATATTTATTTATTTTCCCTATGTGTCTGCTTTATTTGAAGTATTACTGATTATTTGTATCATTGTATTTTTAAGTAAAAGTACAAAAGTATTAGCATCGAAATATACTTAAAGTAGATAATATTATATATTATATTATTTTATTATAATTATTGATGCATTAATGTGTTTATTACTGTATTATTGACTAACAACTTTCTACTTTTACTGCAATACATTTATCTGAAAGCAAAAAAAAAGATTTCTGCACGTAAACACATGAAGAGTTTAACTATATGAGAAAATAATCATAGATAAATAATTATGAGTATATATATAAATTAACCATTAATTTACGAGCTGCAACATTAAAGTTATGAACACGTTAATGCAACAATAACTATGATATAATAATTATAATACAATAATATAAATGTAATATTCTAAAAATGGGCCATCCTGCGGATAGTACTTGTACTTTTACTTAAATAACATTTTAAACGCAGGACTTTTATTTAGGACTACAAGTGGCATGGAAAAATTAATTAAGCATTTTATTAATTAAAAACTAATTGTCCAAGAAAAATAAACATTTATATGTATCTATTTATCTATAAATAAATAGACTAAATTAAAAAGTAGTGTATTATTTGATATTTTGATGGGCAATAAAAAAAAGGAGTTATTAAAATATAAAAAAAATTAAATATGAATACATCAAGCTTAATGACTTGGAGCGGGAAAATGCAAATAGAAAGGAAAAGTGACTTTTGATTAAATTCAGTATTCTATTTATTATTTCTGCAATTTCAAATTGATTTTTAAATGCATTATTTATTTGTGAATTAAAAAAAGATTTTTAAATTACGTAATTATTGACTGTTTTGTAAATCTCTTTTTAATTTAATCTTTTTTATTAATGGATTCATATTTAATTTGTAAATTCTTCTTATAATTTCTCTTTTTATTGCCCTTCAAAATATGAAATAATAAAAAAATATATATATTTTTAATTGGCGATAAAAAGAGGAATAATGAGAAGAATTTACAAATTAAATATGAATCCATCAATTATGTACAAAAACAACATTTACAATTTACAATTTTAAATTCTTTTAATAATTCCTCTTTTTATTGCCCATTAAAATATGAAATAATGCACTACTTTTTAATTTAGTCTATTTATTTATAGATTGATAAATTAATTTGTAACCAAATGTATAAATGTTTATTTTTATTGTACAATTAGACACTTTATCACTTTGTGGTCCTCTATCGACTTCTACTTTCTACTCTGTGATATTAATATTACTACTGAAGCGAGACACTTCCAGCTCTGCCTGTATACAGAAGCAGGTTTGTTGGATCTTTGTTTATCCATGTTTCAGGTTTTCTGCATCAGACTTTTGTCTCGCAGGTCAAAGGTCAGCGTCAGGCAGCGCCATGCAGCAGCCGAACTGCAGCATCCCGGTTGTGCCTCCGGGCCTCCTGCAGAGGAGAGCTCCCCCACCTGGTGGAGAGACAGAACTACATCACACACTGTGTCCCAAAGCAAACATATCTCCTGCACAAACACCAGATAATCACGAGGAAGCTACATTATTTACAAAAAGTGGGACGTTTAACCCTTGGAACTCACTTTTAAAAAAGTTGCTCTGATGTCCTTATTTCTGGAGAGTTTTAAGAGCCAAAACTAAATATATAAATACATAATTATCTCTAATTATAGAATGAAATGCTTAAATAAATTGGAAATGATGCTATTTAATGTACCATTAATAAACAAATTAAATGAAACATTACATTTAAAAATGTTAAATGTATTTGTGTATGTACATGTACTTTGTTCAAACTACAAATTTGTTTTTTTTTAATACAGTATGACTAAAACAAAACAAAGAACACGTCTGAGCTTGTGTCTTAAATCCAAAAGTGAGGAAAAAAACAGACAAAATAATAATTATACTAATAAGTTGAAAATAAAGGTAAACTCATATAAATAATAATCATATTAAGAATATGAAATAAAAACAAAATAAAAAATAATACCACTAATTGCGAGACATATATTTATTTGTACTTTTTTCCTAGTAAATAAATATACAAATGTGTATATATATAAATAATGAATAAATAGTTAAATACACAAATAAATTCAGTATTTATATATTTAATGACAGTATGCCCTGCAGGAATATATATATATATATAAATAAATGTCGCTCACATTTTTGTCCTCTAAGGACATCAGAGCAACTTTTTTAAAGTGAGCAGGAGGAAAATAAAAAGTGTTTTTTAAAGACCAACTAAAGACAAAGACTGTTGTGTGATTATTTACTCAACTCACCGGTCCCTGAGGGCGGGGTCCGCCCCCGTGTTCTCCAGCAGGAAGCGGATGACCTCTGCGTGACCTTCGGCGGCCGCCACGTGCAGAGCCGACCTGCCGTCGTAGTCGACAGCGTTTACATCCACTCCGGACAGGAAGTACCTGCAGACAACCACAGAAGAAGAGAAACGGTCTGACCTCAGTCATCAACATGAGACCTTTCTTCCCCAAATCAGTCTTGTAGAGTAAAGTTACACAATATAAGGCACATTTAAATTAAAATTTAAAAACGTAGAAAAAGCAAGGATTTACATGTTTTTATTTTATTTTAGATTAAATTAACATTATGATAATGAAATTAAATTAAATGAAAATCTTAGTGCAGAAATGTTTTTTATCTGGGATTTGAGAGCATGAACACACTTAAAATGTGCTAAATAATTGGTGATTCTTCAATTCTACAGTTGTGTAATATAAAAATATTTGTTATAATTATTTTTTATTTTACATTATGGTCTTTTAAAACAAATAAACACTGAGCGAGTAAAATCATCCCATGCACCTTTTTTTGGTATTTTATATACTGACGCTACTAAATATGAAGCTCATTATTCTCAAGTAAAAATGAGAATATATGATACAAAATAGTGCAGAAGTTAAAATAATAATCTGGAAGACTTTCATTTAAATAAATGTCTGATAAGGCAAAAACATGTCTTTCACTGGTCAATATTTATCTTCCAGAACTCATCTTCTGTCAGACGAGAGTAACGAAAATATCAGATCCACATCAGGAGTTTATTTAATAACATTGTTGTGTCTGTAGATTTCTCCTAAATTCACCAAAAATTACATTACATAATGCCTCATTTACATATTTAAACATCACATCTCAGAAAACTTGTAATATAAAAAGTAATTGTGTTAATGTGAGTAGTGAACTGGGGAAGTTTCATGCTGATATCTATTAGTTACATTTTTTACCCTATTCACCTGTAGTGTGTACAAAATGTATGAATTTTACCATCCATATCTTTAAAGGAGGTTTTCTCTAAAGGAGGTTTTTCTCAGACTCTGAGGCAGAAATCTCCACTTCAGTAGCACTTACATACACCAAACTTTCCACTTTCATTCCTCTCTATATTCTGAAGCTTTATACAGAGGGGTGTGTTCACATCTCATTCAGAGCCTGATTTATACAGCTTTTTATTACTAACAACATGCAGAACATTGACAGTATTTAGTGATTTGTGGAGTGATACAAAGAGAGATCCAGAATCCCCTCTGTAAAAACTTTTTTTTGGACTTTAATCTTGGATTTGTTTTTTGTTTTTTGGATTCAAAATGTTTTTATTTATTTTTTACCTTTGAATAATTGTCATTAAAGTGGTTATGTGTTGTCGTAATATTAAAATGTGACGTCACCTCCGCAGAGCCTGGACGTCTCCTTTGAAAGCAGCCAGCAGCACGTTCATGATCTCATATCCCTGCAGACGAGAGGAGGTTTAAAAAGACCCAGTAAAACATCGGCATCATAAAGTATAAATAACAACCCTTTGTTTTCTGTTTGCCACTGCCTTTTATTAAATAAAATAATTATTCATATCTTACACAGCACTGTAACGTTTACTCTTACTTTCTGCCTTTCTTATTCTATTTTATTTTGTTTATATTTCTATTCTCGTGGCTCCTTAATGACTGTTTTTAATTTAATTTAATTTAAATTTAATTTTATATTGTGTTTCTTATGCACTTTGTCTTAAAGCTTTTATTGTTTGTTGTAAAGCACTTAGGATAAAGTTTGTATAAAGGAACTTGCCTTCTGAAAATGTTCACAATTATTGAAAAATACAGGACAGATGAGATGTCGTAAGAAATATTATTTCTACAATATGTCTTAATTTTTCAGTGTGCATCACAGTGGATCTACATTATAAAAATATTATATTTTATTTCTTTAGGATTCATAATAACTTGTCGTATATATAATATATATAATATACACACTGATCCCAAATCTCAATTTATTACGACTTTCTTTCTCAAATTATTATTATTATTATGATCTACTTGAAATGTGACAACTTAACAAATATATATATTTTTTTCTTCTTTAAAATGCTCGACTATCAACTTTTTTTCTCAAAATATTCCGACTTTTATATCTCAAATTGTTACGACTTTTTGTCTCGAAATATAAAAAAAAAAATCCTCCAATAATTACGAATTCTTTCTTAAATTATTACACATTTTCTTCTCAAAATATTGTAACTTTTTTTACTGAAATAATTACGACTTTCTTTTTCCAAATATTATGATTTTTTTTATCTCGAAATATAAAAGAAATTCCTCAAATAATGACTTTTTTCTGAAATTATTACGAATTTTCTTCTTGAAATATTACAATTTATTTTTCTTCAAATAATTATGACCTTTTTTTTTCAAACTATTCCAAATTTTCTTATCAAAATATTGTAACTTTTTTTCTCAAATTATTACGATTTTGTCTTGAAATATAAAAAAGAAATTCCTCAAATAATTACAGATTCTTTCGTAAATTATTACAAATTTTCTTCTCAAAATATTGTAACTTTTTTTTCCTGATGTAAATATGACTTTCTTTCTTTAAATATTATTTTATTATGTCTTCAAATATTAGGAAAAATTCCTCAAATAATTGCAAGTTTTTTCTTAAATTATTACAAATTTTCTTCTCAAAATATTATAACTTTTTTTACTGAAATAATTACGACTTTCTTTTTCCAAATATTAGGATTTTTTTATCTCGAAATCTAAAAGAAATTCCTCAAATAATTACAACTTTTTTCTGAAATTATTACGAATTTTCTTCTTGAAATATTACAATTTATTTTTCTTCAAATAATTATGACCTTTTTTTTTTCAAACTATTCCAAACATCTTTTTTCTTAAATTATTACGAATTTTCTTGTAAAAATATAAAAAATATTTTCCTCAAATAATTACAACTTTCTTTTTTAAAACTATTCCAAATTTTCTTATCGAAATATTGTAATTTCTTTTTCTCAAATAATTATGACTTTATTCTCTCAAATGTTCGACTTTATTTTCCTTTTTTTTCCTTTTAATTATTACAGTGACTTGTGCTTTAAGGCGTGGGCGGACAAAGGTACGATAGAACTGTGTTTTTTGTCAGCATTTTACATGAAGTAAGCTACTTTCTGCCATTTTCAAAACTTTGCAAAGCCGTCCAGTATGTGTGGCTCCTCTGCTGCAGAGAGACTGACCTCAGATTCAGCCTTCCACTGTCGGTAGGCCAGAATCTGCCTGAATGGAGTCCTGATGTCAAAACTGTGCAGCTGAAATGTAGAAATTAGCTCCTACAAACACAAAACAAATCACCGAAATCTGCATCCTGCATCATCTCCAACTTTACTCTTTATAACACTTTATATAAAACATCTAAATCAGTTCTTTCCATCTCAATCTGTATATGTGGAGCATTTTTGCAAGAAAAAATGACTTAAAAGACTTTAATCGCTCAAGCTCTACTTGTGTCTCTCGTGTTGAGTAGTTCCATCTAGAACATCATATTTCATAACTAGTAACTGTAGCTGTCAAATAAATACAGTGCAGTAAAAAGTATGATAATTGTATGTGAAATGTAGTAGAAGTAGTAGATAAAGAAAATACTCACGTAAAGTCCATGTACTTGAAATGTGTGCTTAAGTACTACCAGTGATGAAATAGTGTAATAGTCTGGGATTTTATTTATTTTTTCTTTAACCAGAAATTGTTATAATTATTTTTCTAATAATAATAATAATAATAATTATTATTATTATTATTTATATTATTATGTTATTATTTAATTATTTTTGTTATTATTATTATTTAAAAAAATATACTTGTTCACTGATGTTTATTACTTTCTACTTACTAGCATAAAAGCTATAAACTAAATAAATTTCTCCTGATTTTACTTGAGTTTTAATTTCTAAAATTTGGTTTCCTATTCATACATTTTTCTACACCAAATAGTTTCATCTGTTCAATTTTAAACCTGTAGATTTATGACTTTTTATTTTGCTGTCTTTGTGAAGCACTTTGGAACTTTGATTTTTCTATATAAATAAAGATTTTTATAATTATTATTATTAAAGGAAAATGCGAGGTGTTACCTGGCAGAAGTGGACAGCCCTCCAGGGGTTTCCACAGGCGTCGGTCTCCGGGGAGAACGCCATCAGACCCAGAACACCAGGAACCACCGCCAGCAGGGAGCCGTGGCTGCTGGACACGGCTGGTACCGACGTCTGCAACCAAAACTCAATTCAACATGACCCTTCAAAATAAAAGCAAAAGGGGAAAATCCTCACAGAACACAAAATGCAGCATCTGTTTACATGATGCATATTTGATTAACCTGCAGAGACACAGAAACATTTGTTCAGACTCACTGGATGTGACAAGACAAATAAATGAATTAAATATATATATATATATATATATATATATATATTATAGTCTGTTTGTTTGTGATTAAATCAATCAAGAATTAAATCAGCAACAAACACAAGAAAAAATAATGCACTGATAGTGAGGCAAATATTAAATATTATGACAATTTTTCTCCAAATATTCAGAATTAATTCCTCCAGATATTCAGATTTTTTTTCTCTAAAATGTTCAACTTCACGCAAATGTTTTTTTTTTTTTTTTTTTAGAGTATTTCGACTTTAATTATGACAGTGACTTTGGCTTTAAAGTGTATTAGTAAAATTGCAGATTTATATAATAATAATATTCGCTTCAGTTTTAAAGATTTAACAACAAAAGTAGAATTTGCAAAAGCATCTTTTTAAGTATTTCCAGCTAAAAAACTTCATAACAAAAGATACAAAACTCTTCAGAAAAGTCTGGTTTAATGTGACGCATCACACTTTTGCAATGAAAAATTAACTTCTGAGACTCAAGACAGATAACTGATATATGCTGGAAAGGATGGATTGAATTTATCAACACATAAACAACGGATTTCAGGTAAAAGAGCATCAGTTGTAATAATAATAATAATAAAGCAATATGATTAAATTTAAGGTGAGTATTTTCTCGAGACCTTGAAGTGGAAAGTGGTGGAGTAATCCTTCATCCCCGCCACCTGCATCATGGACAACATACTCCGCGTTGCCGCCGGTGACAGCACCTGGTCACCTGACAGTGGACAGAGGCCCCCATTGGCTAAGGAGGCGGCCATGGCGGCTCCTGATTCGCAGGTGATTTCTGTCGAGGCGCACTGTGAGACAGCAGCAGAGTCAACGTAGAACAACAAGTACGGTTTTATACGATGGGCGGGGGAATTCAGAGATAAAACACACATTTACGAGGAAAAACTTGAATATACTCTGAGATTATTAAATCATAAATTAACAAGAAATGTTTTAATATTCTCTGAAATTCTATTGTCTTGAATTTACAAGAAAAAACGTGGATATTATCTGAGATTAAAGTGGCAAATTTAAATGAAAAAAAACTCACATATGTACGTGAAAAAAACTCAAATATTCTCTGAGATTATAAAATCATAAATTAACAAGAAATTGTTTTAATATTCTCTGAAATTCTATAGTCTTGAATTTACAAGAAAAAATTTATTTATTATATTATTATATTCTCTGAGATTATAGTGGTAAATTTATGAGAAAAAAATTGATTAGTCCAATAAAATACCCGTTTCAAGATTTGATAAAGGTTATGTCAAGTGTCAGACACGTATAAACTTAAAGGCATATTGTACCTGCAGCATTAGATCCAAAGCAGCATTAATGTCCGTCTTCTCTGGAAAACACTGTAAGACAGAAGGATTGGTTAGAGAGGAGACGTGGCTCGACTCTGGTGAGAAGGATGTTTAAAAGAAGATGTTTTACCTTCTTCTCCTGCAGGTAGAAGGACAGAGCGTGGAGTTTGACACTGGCCTTCCTGCAGCTCTGATAACTAAACAACAACAAAACTCACTTTCCTTCATCCTCACACAAAATATTTAATGTTCCTATATATATATATATATATATATATATATATATACGTATATCCGTCTGTCATGTGTTTAAAACGCACAGAATGATTTTTCTTCCATTTGACCACAATAGCACGTTACTGTTTTCAGAAAAATAATCTTATGCTCAATATGAGACTGTCACTGTCTATAAATCCAATAAAATAAATGAGAATGTGTTTGTCCGTCTCTCAATACTGTCTGACTTCCTGTCTGTGGCTCTCAGCTCCAAGCCCATTGGTTCCTACTAAAGATGTGAATCTTTTTTTCTTCTTTTTTCTCAAAATACTGAGATGTGAGAATTAACTTGTCCTTTTTTTCTCAAAGTATTACAACTTTTTTACTCCAAATACTAAGACTCTTTGTTTGACTGATTTTTCTCTACAATGTTCGACTTTACTTCACTTTTTTCTTTTTTTTTAATGTTCAACTTTGCGTGAATGTTTTTTCTTGATATATTATGACTTTTCTTATTAATTATTGCAACTTTTTCTCTTGCAATTTAACTAAAAAGGATTCTTGAAATATTATGACTTTTTTTCCTCGAAATATAACGGGTTTTTTTTCAAAATTATTATGACGTTGTTCTTGAAATATGAAACTTATTTTTCTCAAATTAATACAACTCTTTTCCTATCAATATTTAAAGATATATCAATACTTGTTAGTCGGATAAAATAGCAGAAAAATATGGAATTTCAAAAGACTCATCCTTTAAAATATTAATTATATATTAGGGCTGCAGTTCTGTTTCAGTACCTGGTGCAGTTTAAGTTGGTGTGCTCCTTGTTGCAGAGCCTTCGGATGACGTTCAGCACCTACAAACAAACAAACAAACAAGTGGATGTTTACAGTTTCTACTAGAGGTGGAAGAAGTATTCAGATCCTTTACTTCAGTAAAATACTAGTACCAAAATGTTTACTGAGGTAATAAATCAAGTGCTTATTTTCTCATAGACTTCTATACAATCTGACTTCTTTCTGCAACCAGTGGAGTCGCCTCCTGCTGGATATTAGAGAGAATGCAGGTTTAAGGCTCTTCCACATTGGCTTCACTTTCAGACCTGGAGGTTGCCGCTTGCTCTTTGCTTATCATACTTATATAGCCTTCTGGTATAAATGGGTAAAGTACAGCCCTGGTCGACAGTCTACAGTCCGTCTGTCACTTACTGAGTCATACTTCTCCTCTTCGTCTGCACACAGCCGCCCGGCCAGCTGGAGACACACAACACAGCATTAAAAGGAGCTGGCATCACTGGTTAATAGATGGATACTGGACGAGCGAGTTACCTGCAGTAAAGACGTAGTAACGATGGCTCCAGTCTCAGTGAGCGGGCTGTGAGGGATTCCTGCAGATAAATGAATCAAAGTGTTACTTTCCACTGCTGTACAGTTAATTAATTGTGAAGAGGCTTGATTTTATTTTCAAAAAGTTAAAGTGGCAATAGACAAGAACTTATCATTATGACGCATAATTGAGGAGATACAAAGTGCCGTCACTCTGAATGAGACAGCATTATAACACCAAACACAACTGATTTGAACTTGCGTGAAGAACGACTGCAAATCGGCTACTAAACTACACTAGCATCTTTAGCATCGAGTTTGAGTAGTTGCCCACATGTCCAGACAATTCGTGGCACGAGGGGGAACGACTCTTTGGCCCATTATCAGAGTCACTCGCAATGCTCTTAATAAATTGTTACTTCAACATTTCTAGTGTCAGGACTAAAGCTGCGAGCTGGTCCATTTTAAATAAATTGATTAAATAAGTAAAGATGTTTTGTCGTATATATGTCACTTTAGGGCGCGCAGTGATGCTCTCATCTGATTTACTCTCCAGTCACTCCTCACACTATTCACCGTCTGACGGACACCTGCAGAAATCAATTTTATTGCTTGATAAATATTATTTTGAGTGTATAACAACCTCAGGTCTGTCCTGGGCCTCACATGGGCACCATATACACTATATGGACAAAAGTATTGGGCCACTCCTCTTAATCATTGAATTCAGGTGTTTCATTCAATCCCATTGCCAAAGGTGTATAAAATCAAACACCTAGCCATGCAGTCTGCCTTTACAAACATTTGTGAAAGAATGGGTCGTTCTAAAGAGCTCACTGAATTCCATTGTGGTTCTGTAATAGGATGCCACCGTTGCAACAAGTCAGTTCGTGAAATTTCTTCTCTCCTATTGCAAAGTGGAAACGTTTAGGAACCACAGCAACTCCCCCATGAAGTGGCAGACCACGTAAAGTCACAGAGCGGGGTCGCCGAGTGCTGAGGCGCACAGTGTGTAAAAGTCTCCAAAGCTCTGCTGACTCAATAACTGCAGAGTTCTAAACCAGCTCTGGCATTATTATCAGCACCAAAACTGTGCGCCGGGAGCTTCATGGCATGGGTTTTCATGGCCGAGCAGCTGCATGCAAGCCTTACATCACCAATCACAATGCCAAGCGTCGGATGGAGTGGTGTAAAGCACGCCGCCACTGGACTCTGGAGCAGTGGAATCACGCTTCTCTATCTGGCAGTCTGATGGACGAGTCTGGGTTTGACCAATGCCAGGAGAACGTTACCTGCCTGACTGCATTGTGCCAACTCTAAAGTTTGGTGGAGGAGGCATAATTCTATGGAGTTGTTTTTCTGGGGTTGGCCTCGGCCCCTTAGTTCCAGTGAAGGGAAATCTTAATGCTTCATCTTACCAAGTAATTCTGGACAATTCTATGCTTCCAACTTTGTGGAAACACTTTGTGGAAGGCCCTTTTCTGTTCAAGCATGAATGTGCCCCAGTGCACAAAGCAAGGTCCATAAAGGCCTGGTTGGATGAGTTTGGTGTGGAAGAACTTGACTGGCCCGCACAGAGCCCTGACATCAACCCCACTGAACACCTTTGGGATGAACTAGAACGGAGATTGCTAGCCAGGCCCTCTCGTCCAACATCAGTGTCTGACCTCACAAATGCTGTTCTGGATGAATGTCAAACAATCCCACAGACGCTGCAAGATCTTGTAGAAAGCCTTCCCAGAAGAGTAGAAGCTGTTATAGATGCAAAGGGGACCAACTTCATATGAATGCCTATACATTTGGAATGGGATGTTATAAAAGCTCCCGTAGGTGTAATGTGTAGGTGGCCCAATACTTTTGTCCATATAGTGTATATAGACTTAATTGATTGATGTGTATTGATAAATAATGAATATAAATGGTGTTTCACAATCACATAAATTGGTTCTAAAGGTGAAGGAGAGTGATGGGACTCAACTTCGACTATCAGAAACACTACAAAACTACTTATACAGAAAGATAAATTAATATAATGATTAATTTATGAATGAAAGCGAACCACGTGTGACCAGGTAGAATCAGTGACTGATATCTTTCTTTGATGTTTGCCTATTTACTTTCATTTAAACAGATAAATGCAACAGCAGTTGCGAGTTTAAGAAGCACTAGAGAAGATGGTGAAGCAATTCAAATATTAATTCCAGATTTTAGGGAGATCTTAGTTAGCTCAGCATAACATATCAAATAAAGTGCATTTTATTTTGCATTCCAGCTCAGTTGCTTTGTCTCAAGTTGTGTATGTGAGGCAGTAAAGTGTGGTGACAGTGTTGGCTGCTGGGGATGAGATGGGAGTGGCTCAGATGGAGATCAGACAGCAAATAAAATAAACAATAAAAGCATGATGATGACCTGGTTCTGTTCTTGCAGTAGGCTGGGACCAGGGAGAGACTGGGACTCCGGAGACGGGGAGCGAGAGAGTGGAGGAACGGGCCGCTGTGCCGGAGAAGGCTCTCCAGAATTGGTGTGCTGTGGGTCTGAAAAGACCGCCACCGCTTTAATAAACAGTTTTGGTTTTCCCTCAACTTATTTTCCCTCCTTCATTTTCCCTGGGTGAGCGGATGTGGCTCACAGTATGTCTCTGTTTATGTTCTTTATCGATTCTCAAGAATGTGTGATGGTTGTAAAACACTGGGGATGGGGAAGCAAACTTGAGCCTTTTGTAGTTTAACATTTTCATTCAGTTCTGTGGAAACAGCTCAGTGTGTGTTCAGGAGGCAGACACACTCTCCACATGTAGGAGCAGAGAAAGACTTTCCTCTCTGATGAAGTTTATATTAGGGCTGGCTCAGGCTTACCTTGAACCAGCTCTCACTAGTTATGCTGCTATAGGCTTAGACTGTCGGTCGAGTTACTCCTCTCTCCTCTCCATCTGTATTAAATGTTACTAACTAATCATCCCCGGAGTCTCTGTGTCTCTCATCTGGCAGGTTGCCACTATTAAAGGTTACGTCTGGATCATGAATCGTGGCTGCGCCTGTTGCTCTGCTCCTGCCTGATGCCCACACTAATATATATATATATATATACTGAATATATATTTAGAGCACATTTTGCCATGATGACAAACACTGGGTTATTGTTGATTTACAGAATTGTAATTCTTATTCTCTGTGACTCTCCCTATTCATGCAAAAAAATGGTGATTGTAGTTTGCATGCTGAGATTATTTCATAGAATGTATTTCTTGTGTGAATGAACTACATACTCAAGACAAAGACAGAAGTAGTGAACAGAATCTACTGACAACACCCGTGTTTTCATAACCACTGATTAACACACGGAGAGACGGACGATAAGATTCACCTTCACACCAAAACCACCACTTCCACTGAGAGAGGACAGCTACAGGTCGTGTGAAGTTGAACATTTTGGAGAACAAACGATTGTTTTATTTGGAAAAATAAAGTTGTAATATTTCAAGAAAAAAGTTTAAAAAAAAACATCCTAATATAAAAAAAAAATGTGAATAAAGTCGAGAACTTTTAGAATTTTAGAGAAAAAGAAAATCGTAATATTTCAAGAAGAAAAGTTTTAATATTGAAAAAAAAGTCAGAATAATTTGAGAAAAGAAAAGTCATATTTGAAAAAAAGTTGTAATATTTCAAGAACAAAAAAGTCATATTAAAAAATAAAAAAGTTAAACAAAGTCGAGAATTTTAGAGGAAGTGGTTTTGTAATATTTAAAGAAAAATTGTTGTAATATTTAAAAAAAAAAGCATTTTCACTATACTTATACATTTACTACATTCCTTTTTACATTAGCTTATTAATTTTGCTGTTACTGTACAAATGTCTACTATATATACTTACCATTTTATTCTATGTTTTGTATAAGACGATGTAATGTTTTAGCCCTATATCTTACCTTTTATGTATATTAAATGAGCATTTTTGGAGCATTCTCTGTAACTGTTGCATATGACGATAAATACGTTTTTGCATTCCAACCGGAAATATCAGACAGCAAAGCAGCGGCAGAAATAGTAGAGAAGAGCTTTCAGCGAGCAGACAGCTGATCCTGGACCTGTTTCAGTGAGCGTGAACGGAGACGCGTGTCTGGAGAACGACTCCACGCCAACGTATCTGTGGACGAGGTCGCAGCCCAGCAGCTCCACCGCCACGCCGTACACCAGCGGCCATGACACTTCGCCCAGAACCAGAGGGCCGGCCCAGTCCCCCAGAGACAACCTGAGAGACAGACAGGCAGAGAGACAGGCAGAGAGACAGACAGCGAGAGAGAGACAGAGAGGCAGCGAGAGAGACAGAGAGGCAGCGAGAGAGACAGAGAGGCAGACAGAGAGAGACAGACAGACAGAGAGAGAGAGACAGACAGAGTTAGAGACAGAGAGAGAGACAGACAGACAGAGAGAGAGGCCGACAGAGAGGCAGATAGACAGTCAGAGAGAGAGACAAAAAGGCAGACAGAGAGAGAGAGACAGAGTCAGACAGAGAGGTAGAGAGAGAGACAGACAGGCAGACAGAGAGAGAGAGACAGAGAGGCAGACAGACAGAGAGAGAGGCAGACAGACAGACCCATTAACTGTATCTTCATGTTTGATTCTGGGAGATTCACTGTGAATAAGCAGCAGTTTTATTCTGATGCAAAGATTTGCACATCAGCAGGAATGTAGCACAACGTGAAAGCAGTGCTGTGTTTAAAGGTGAAATGTGTGTGTAATTGTGATAATTAAAAGGTGATCACTGGGACGTACCTCTGTCCATCCACAGTGCAGACGGACACGCCCCACTTCGTGCTGTCCATGCTCTCCTTCTCTTTCTCCTGATTACACAAATACAAAACAGTAAAAACGTCATTTCAGGTTTTATTCCCCAAGAGCACCACAAATATGGTCCAAGTGTTTAATGTACTTAACAAATTATCTAAACATTTCTTCACACAGGAACTCACTTCACAGCAATTAAGATGGTGAGACTGTCTTTAACCAGATTTTCTTTTTTAGGTTTCTTCCAAAGAAACAGTATTCATCCAATCTTTTACTAGTATTAGTTATAAAAGCCCTGCATTTAAAAAGCTTACTTCAGTAAAAGTAGAAAAGTATTAGCATCAAAAAATAAGTTCAAAAAGTAAAAGTACTCATTCTGCAGAATATTATATATTATATTATTATTAATGTGTTAGGTTCAATTAACATTCAGAAATAATACTATTATTGGACTCAAAATATTAATTTTCAATATTCAATCTTACGGGTATATTTATGTTTTGGAGAGTGCATATGTTTTTTTTTTACTCTAATACTTTTGTAATTTTACTTTAGTAAGATTTTTAACGCAAGACTTTAATAACAGAGTATTTTTAAATAATAAATCACAATATATTTGGCACTCTGATAGTGCTACATTCTTATGTGAGTGCTCTGATTAATAAATGTAATCTTTAATTTAGAAACAGTAGCCTTATGTTGTTGTTATTTAGTGTTTGTTATTTACTATTGCATGGTCAAATCAATGACTTTCATTTTATGAAAAAACTGCAATTTTGACAGTCACTTCATCCTGGTGCTTGGTCTGGGTGTCGGAATAAAAAAATTGTTCAATAGTAATATATGCCTTGGTCTGTTTACATGCATATACCCCCCTCCATGCTGCAAAGTAACTAAAGCTGTCAGATAAATGTAGTGCCGTACAAGGTTCAATATTTGCCTCTGAGATGATGTGCATTGAAGTATAAAGTAGCAGAAAATGGAAAAACTGAGTACAGTACTTCGGCAAATGTGCTTTCCTCCATTGCCAAAAACCTTATGGTCAAAAGCCCCCAGTCTAAGTCTCCTTTATTTTACGATGACATTAAGTTTGGGAACTGATCCCAGAATCTGACAGTGGGGAGAAAAAAAAAGTCCCTGCTGACCTCTGACCTCACCTGGACAGACGACAGCTGACGACACCTCGAAAACAACTTCTGAGTTTCTTCAGTGAAGGTGGAGAAATCTGGGATGACGAATCGTCCCTGCAGAGCTTTCAGGATCAGAGAGACGAATCCTGTGACGCACCTTCAGCAGAAGAAACACAGAATCAAAACCTGCGATCACAAACCAGATCACAAACCTGTGACAGCATCCTGATCCACCATCTGCCAGTGAAGAGCATTCTTCAGCTACGCTCTGAGCTAATGAGCTTCTTGATCTGCACTAAACTCAGACCTCCACATCCCTCTGAGGCGGACTGCCTTTCCACAATCTGCTTTTTCATTTACGGCCATCAAGCTTTGGATTATGCTTCCAGCCGATCTTAGAACGTGCACTGATTTTCTTACTCTTTGCCCCACAGTGCAAAAAAAGGGATATTGAGCAACAACATTAAATTGACCCTGATTTGTTTTTTTGTAATGAATAGTAATTTTATAGTTATTGTCTGTATATTTGAGATGAATGCTATTTTTTATGCATGTTCCTTGTTTGATAAAGACTAATAATAGTAATCCACAATAAATCTGTGGCTTTATTGTTTAATTAAATTCTCGACCGTTTGACAGTGTATGTAATAGCTGTCTTCAGGTGAAGCAGTATTATGTGTATTCTATGATTGTCAAATCAATCTGTCTGTCTGTCTGTCTGTCTACCTACCCATCCATCAATATATCCAGCCACCCACCTACCTAGCTAGCTACCTACCTACCCATCTACCTAGCTACCCACCTACCTACATAGCCAGCTACCCACCTACCTAGCTAGCTAGCTAGCTACCCACCCACCTACCTAGCTACCTACCTAGCTACCCAGCTACCTACCCGCCCACCTACCTAGCTACCCAGCTACCCACCTACCTAGCTACCCACCTACCTAGCTACTTACCTAGCTACCCACCTACCTACCTAGCCAGCTACCCACCTACCTAGCTATCTACCTACCTACCTAGCTACCCACCTACCTACCTAGCCAGCCACTGACCTACCTACCTACCTACCTACCCATAAACATGACCACAGCTGGTCTGACAGTCCAACTTAAGTTGGAGGTAAAGCAATGTTTAATTTGCAAAACATCGAAGTTAAATTTATAATTTCTGAAGGGTTTGGCTAAAATACTGAATATGGGATTAGACCTTACAGAGTTTCTGGGTAACACCAAATGATATTAGTGCAGGTGGGGCAAGAGAGGGTTTTGGGAAAGTTGAGTTAAAGATGTAAATCCATTCCAAGCAGAAAGAAAGGACCTGTGGAAGGTGTTTCTGTCCACTGATCCCTCGGCGTCCTGCAGTTTCCTCAAGTGGAAGAAACACTCTCTGAGCCGAGGGTCGGCCCTGTGCAGCCCCGAGCTCCAGATGGCCTGAAGGACAAACACAAACAGTGCTCAGCATGGTACAGTGGCTTAACAACTAAACTAAAGAACAAAATGCAACATCATTCGTTATCATCCGGATGTGATTCCCAGAACACATGGAGGAGGTAACGAATTTAAGAAGGCGGCATGTTGCCATGTTGCCAGTACAACTCAGGGTGGATCAACTGAAACTCAACCATTTGTTTAACATCATTAATGGACCGTCACTGGACGACCTGGGCTCACAATTAGCAGTGGTACATAGGCAGCACGGTCACTACACCAGGTCACTCTTGCAAGGTGCAGCGAGTATACAGCGCAGCCCAGAGCTTGTGTTTTTATACTGAGGTCATACTATGGATTAGTCTTACTCTCAACATCAAGAAGTCCAGATCCAGAGGAGTTTTTAAAGGTCAGATACGGGCTCATCTCTGGGGTAAGACGACCAATTAAAGTAGAAAAGGCAGGTCCAAGTTCACCTCCTGGGCACTGCCGAGGTGCCCTTGAGCCCCCCCACACAGCATAGTAGCTACTCACTGCTCCTAATACTTGGATGTAGCCTACTGTGTACATGTGTGACGATAAAAAGTGGATTCAAAATCCTCCATTTCCATTTCCTCTGTGGTGGCGTTTTTATGCATCTGATGCATTTCCTCACATTGAACACTAGGGGGCGTAAACTATACGGCATTACGGTCACAAAACAAAACTGTGTGGAAACAAGAAGTTAGAACCATGTGTGAAGTGTACGGTTTTCCCTCCACTGCATTTTTCATCTGTAAATGAGTCAAAATACCTCAAAGAACTGGTTGATGTTAATTCTTCCATCTGAAGCGAAGCTGTCAAACAGCACATCAGCAGCCCTGAAACCACAGAGGAGTTACGTCAGGAGGGATGGTGGGTGTCGCTGACAGCTGATGGTGTTGCAAGCTACCTGAAGACTTACGCTCTGCGTTTGCACGGACTCTGCTGGGGGGGGAACCACGACTGGGTGGGGGGGAAACCTCTGTCCTCCGGCAGGACGACTGCCTGGGGGAGAGGAGGCTTCAGGCAGCCATTACTGCCTGACACTGGGAACACTGCACATAAAATAATAATGTCTTTATTATGAGGATGTAAAGTATGTGATCCATTTTTTTACTGTACATGCCATCAGTCAGTCAGTCAAGTTAGTTGGGTACAAACTTTCTTTTGTTGTAAATGTAATAAAAAAATTGAAAAATCAAACAAATAACTATGGAAAAAAAAACGTTCATGTGATCCATTTTGTAAGTCCCATCTAAAGAAAAAAGGTGCAAGCAGCGATGAGTGGGCCCTCGCACTTTGTGCACGTTGGGGTGTGCCGCAGCCTTTACCTGACGTCACTTCCTGTGTCCACTATTTGGCGCTGGAGAGCACGCACTAATCGTACGTCATGTTCTTGTATATCAAGTGTAGACCACAATGTCAGTGTTATGTAAATAAAATGATGTTTGTCACATAAGGGTAGTGTTGTTAGGTGGCGCTCTGACCATGAGTCAATATCAGCATGTCGATGTCTTCAGGCCTGGACTCTTATCACAACTTCCTGTCTTATGGCGAAAACGCTTTTCGCCACGGCTATCTACTTCCACGAAAACCCGTGTGTTGTCCGTGGCAAACTTTCAGAGTTTTTAAATATCCCAAGCACATCTAAATATTTAAAAAAACATAAAATAATAACGATAGTAATAAGAAAAAATGAATTATTAGAATTTCAATAGGTCCTCAGACCGATTGTCGGTGCTCGGGCCCTAATAAAAAAGGAATTTAGAAAGATTATCCTGGAAAACTTAGTTTAGACTTAGAAAATGGATCAGCAGAATTATTTTTCTCGTAGTTATTTTTCCTTCAGTCCTTAAAGAAAAAGCTTTCAAAACTAATCTTTAAAAAAAGTTTTTTTTCTCCTCCAGATTGAATAAGATTGTTTTAATAAAATTATTTGAAATCCCATACTTTTGAAAACTTTGTTCATTAATCAATAATAGTGTTATGAGACTAGTGAGAATGTCAAAACCTTTTATTTTTAAAAACAGAGTGGAAGCCATGCAAAAAAAAAAAAGATATATAATAAAAATAAAAAAAAAAATATA
>CALSCE010000375.1:93678-109267 GCA_943593645.1 Bovichtus variegatus
CACACACACACACACACACACACACACACACACACACACACACACACATATATATATAGTATTTGTACATAGTTAATTGTTTACCTTTCTTCAGTTTTGTTGTCCTTGTTTTTAGCTGTATGTCTATTTCTGTGTAAGTACATTGAGAACAACGAGTAAAATGCATTGTATGTGTTCACATACTTGGCCATTAAAGCTGATTCTGGTTTTGAAATATAAACATTTTTTTTTAGAATTGTATTAAAAAACCATGCTGTTGCAGTTAGACAGTAGAGAAAACACATTTATCTGATAATAGTCTTAAACAAGACTGAAAAACGACTTCCGTTTCAGGTTCAAGTGACAAAGACAAAATAAACATCGGGCCTCATGCAGCAACATTTCTCTTGAATTTCTGTTTAGAGGAAAATAAGAGAAGTCAACTCCAGACGCACCAAACCACTTGATCATAAATAGTTTATTATTAGCAGTCAACGCCCCCTAAACACTATAGAAGGGCAGCTGTCAATACTCTGACACAAGCACAAGACGTGGAGAGATGCAACCAAAAAAAGTGTGTAAGAAGAAGAAGTTCAGCAGTAAATGGAGGAACTGTTAAATAAACTTAAAGTAAACGTGTGATTTTCCAGAGCGTCAGTACTGGGATCAATGGACCTGTTTATTTAATAGTTTAAATATAGTAGTGTTTATTTAATAATCACATCATTATAACTACTGTACTAATGCACTATAATGTGATTATTTCACATTCATTTATTTTAAAACTTATGTTTCCATGCAAAACATGAAGCATGAAAAACATGAATCCCAGAAATCTACTAATAAAATAAGAACAAATGGTGGGCCGAACAAAAATAAGAGAAAAAGTGTTTGTAAATCTCTTCTTGCCGTTGTGTTGTTGTTATTGTTGTTATTGAGACACAAAGTCCATAGAAAAAGGAGGTCGGGTAGATGGACGGGTCAACAAAATGTCAGACTTTCCCACAGACAACAGATTTACTTTTGAAGCTCCAAGTCGTACCTGCAGGTCCAGGACTGACGAGGCTGACGGGCTTCTGGACTGGACACTGGTTCTGGTTCTGGATCAGGCTCCTGGGAGCTGGACGGGGTGCTGTATCCTTGAAAGGAACATAACCTCAACATTATTACTAATACATTAATATTATTAATATTATTAAACCTCAACATTATTACTAGTACATTAACATTATTAACATTATTAAACCTCACCATTATTACTCATACATTAACATTATTAACATTATTAAACCTCAACATTATTATTAATACATTAACATTATAAACATTATTAAACCTCAACATTATTAATACATTAACATTATTAATATTATGACTAATACATTAACGTTATTAATATTATTACTAATACATTAACATTATTAATATTATTACTAATACATTAACATTAACACTAATACATTTAAATTATTTACATTATTCAAAGGAAAGCAGCTAATGTTTTTTTATGAAACTTGATTTCAACCATCAATAGTTTCTCATTAATTTTCTGTCGATCGAATAATATTTCAGCTGTACTTGTAAAAACTGTTAAACTGTCAAATAAAATATTATTTTGTAAAGTAACTAAAGCTGTCATACATGAAGAAAGTTGCAAGAAAAGAAAGTATGAAAATAAAATCAAAGGTTTCTGTTCAAAGAGAAGACAAGAGAAGTGTCTGCCGGGCCTCTCTGATTCAGGTCCGATTGAAGGAGAACAAACGCTCTGATCTTCACAACATGATGGAGTGACATGTTGAGTCAGGTCTACCTGGTTCTCAGCGTTCCTCTGTGGGCTCTCAGTTGTCATCCCCCCATCTTCTGCCAGAGAAGAAGAGCAGAAACTTCCTCAGTCATGGAAGGATTACTCACATAGAGACACAAAACGACTACAAAGAGACACAAAACGACTACAAAGAGACACAAAACAACACAAAACGACTACAAAGAGACACAAAATGACTACAGAGAGACACAAAATGACTACAGAGACACAAAACGACTACAGAGAGACACAAAACGACTACAAAGAGACACAAAATGACTACAGAGAGACACAAAACGACTACAAAACGACTACAAAACGACTACAAAGAAACACAAAACGACTACAAAACGACTACAAAGAGACACAAAACAACTACAAAAAGACACAAAATGACTACAAAGAGACACAAAACGACTTCAAAACGACTACAAAGACACAAAACGACTACAAAGAGACACAAAACGACTACAAAGAGACACAAAATAACTACAAAACGACTACAAAGAGACACGAAACGACTACAAAGAGAAACAAAATATCTATTCTTTTTGTCTCAAAATATTTATTTTTTTCTTCAAATATTACAACTTTTCTTTCTCAAATATTCAGACTTTTTCTTCATGAATATAGACACTTTTTCTTTATAATATTACCACATTTGTTTTGAAATATTTTTGTCTTTTTCTCCAAATATTGAGACTTTTTTCGAAGATGTATAACAACTTTCTTTCTACAAATACTATGACTTTCTTGTTGAAATATTATGGGGTTTTTTTTCGAAACATAATACGTTTTGTTTTCACAAATATAAATTAAGTTAAAAAAGTAAAATAGGTGAGGATTGGGTAATACGTTAAATGAAAGCAAATAGACAACAAAATAGACAAATAACGGTAAACAGTGAAGGTAAATCAAAAAAACATTATTAAATTGTGATGTCAATCGATCATATTCACACACCATATCTTTGGTGGCCACAGAGTGAGATTGTGTGGCCACATGGTTAATGTTGAACCCTGTGGTCACATGTATATATGCACCGGGACAAAACTCATAAATCTCTGTCATGTACTCCTGGAGTACATGACATGACTTCTGGTCCAACAGGTGCACTTTTCTTATCATTTGTTGTTAAAGACTTCAGGAACCTTACCTTCACTGATAAATCTTCAGTTTATCCCCACACATAATATATGGAAACATCCTCTCAGTGAAAGTGTGTGTGAAGGTGTGTATGTGTGTGTTAGTGTCAGGATCACAGAACGACAACTTTCCCCCGTTCAGTCCAGATTCACTCTGATCCTCTGGACCTTCTTCTTCACTGAGAGATCAGAGGATGGATGTGATGGGGAGAATGCTGAGTATTTACCAACAAAGAACCATAATGTCCATAATCCAGACTGTATGTCTCCCTTCCTCTGGACAGACTCTGCTAACACACCCAGTAACCAGACTGCACTGTCTCCAACCTGGACGTCCCAGCTGTGAGTCCCTGAGTTAAAGCCCTCAGAGCCCAGGACAGAGAAGTAACCATCAATCCTCTCCTTATTCTGGAAGCTGCTGTTTGTCTCCTTCTCTCACACTGGTCAGCTCTTCAGACAGGATGAGTCTTGGATCAGCAGTGTTTGGGTCCAGAATCAGAGGACAGTAGGCGAACATCTCCTTCATCTTGTTCCAGATGTTGAAGGTGAGGTTGCCCAGGTGTTTGGCCTCGTCTATCAGAGCTCCTGAGAGCAGCTGTGGAGCTTCCAGCAGGGAGCGCTGCAGCTGGACTCTTTGCACTGCAGTCCTGTAGCTGTGCAGGAATGAGACGTCTTCAGCTCTCAGCTGCTCCTCTGTGGCTCTGACTGTGTGTGAAAGAGCTGCTATCTCTCTGCTCAGAGCTTCCATCTTCTCCTTCATCATCCCACTCTTCTGCTCCTCTTCCTCCCTCAGTGCAGCCATCCTGGCATCCTCTTTCTCTTCTAGAAACTGGTGCAGCTTTTTAAACTGCTCCTTAATCTGTGTCTCTGTGCGTCGGGCCTGGACCTTCATGTGTTCTGCTGTTAGATCAGACTTCACTTTAACTTGTTCAGAAACCTTTAACTTCTTCTTTAAGGTCTCCAGAGTTTCCAGAAGTTCCTTCTTGTGTTGTCGTGCAGCTTCATCGATGGGTCTGAATCTGTGGTTGCTGTGTTTCTCTGAATCTCTGCAGACGACACACACTGGCTGCTGATGGTCCAGACAGAAGAGTTTGAGTTTCTCAGCGTGCAGACTGCAGAGAGCCTCTGAAGCTGTCTGATCTCTCTCCTATAAGAAACTCTCACACAGCTTCTTACTGCAGAGAGCCTCTGAAGCTCTCTGATCTCTCTCCTGTAATAAACTCTCACACAGGTTCTTTAACACCAAGTTTGAAGGTGGTCGTCTCTTTGAAGATCTTCTCTTACAAAGTGGACACTCCTGTGTTTGTTTCTCCTTCCACCAGCTCTGCAGACAGCCTTTGCAGAAGTTGTGGCTGCAGCACAGAACAACAGGATCTTTAAAGGCTTCATGGCAGACAGAACAGCAGAGATCTTCCTCTAATCTGGAAGCCATTTAGTGTCCGAGTGAAGCAGAAAGCACAGACGCTCAGCCGCTCCCTGTTCCCTGAAAGTTACTTCACTTTGTAAAACTCTCGTTCAGTGTGTGGATCCAGCAGCTGCTTGAAGTGGAAGTATTCCAGCATCCTGTAGCTGTCCTCTCTCAGTGAAAGTGGTGGTTTTGGTGTGAAGGTGAATCTTATCGTCCGTCTCTTTGTGTGTGTGTGTGTCGTCTCAGTGAGAATGATGTTTTAAATAAATGTTTCCTGGTTTGTCTCAGTGAGTCATGTGATCGGTGGAGCTTCCACTGATTAATCAGTGGTTATGAAAACACAGGTGTCATCAGTAGATTCTGTTCACTAGTCTGTCTTTGTCTTGAGTATGTAGTTCATCCCAAAAATGTATTATATCTCAGCATGCCAACAAAAATCACCAGCTTTTTCTTCAAACTGCATGAATTTGTCATCTCCTAGAAACGTCATGAACCTGAGCCTCAGACTGGTTTTGTCCAAAAAGATGCCAAATGCGCACGCTATGGGCACAATGTACTAACCGCTCACATTCCAAGGAGGAGGAGGAGAGGGGGGGGCGTGCAGCACCACACGTGCATCTCCTGTGGCAAACAGTCTTAAACACAAATATATATAAAACAAGGATTATCTATATTTTAAGAAACATTTTCCTTCAACGAAAAAAAAGTGAATATTACAAACAATATTACAAAAAACAATAATTATGTTAACATGATCATGAACGCTCGCCAGAACCAAACTCACAGATGGGGAGACAGCGACGAATGTGCACATGTAGGTGAATATAATGCTTGTGTGAATGTCGGCGCACTGAACATGCATGATTATCGCTGACCCTCTTTGCAGATGCTGGTGCCAACGAAAGAGGAGTCTTGAGTCAGGGCAATCATTCAATCTGCAATCAACTGGACCCAAACCAGTTTACAACGTTGAGAACAGGCATTTTTGAAATAGCTGAGCATCAGTACAGACCCGGCGTTAGCTATAGTTAGTGTTCAGGTCACATTCTGGGGAAATAAAAGGTAGAAAAATAGACTGTGAGGCAGAGTCATAGACGGACCCTGCAGCCAGTGAGCAGCTCTGTGCTGATGCCTGGCCAGGAACTTCATTTAGATACCAGAAGGCTCCGCCCACTAAAGAATACTTCACACACCACTAATCACAGGGTGTTTCTCGCTCACTCACTCACACACTCACACACTCACACACTCACACACACACACACACACACACACACACACACACACACACACACAAACCTTTCATGTCTGGGTCTTTATTGGGCTCCAGCAGTTTGTTGCCGTCCAGACCTCCGTAACGTTTCCTCCATTTGCGTCTGAGAGAAGGAGTTCTCTGGAAACTGTTCAAAGAAGAAAAGTAAAAAATCTGAATTTCTAAACTTTAAAAAACAATTCTCTGTGAGTCTGTCAATATGAGAGTGATCCTTAAATCCAGGGAATATAAATGTGGGGTCCATGAAAAGTTTTCAGAATCTTTCATCTAAATTATCATGACATAAATTTTATTTAAAAAAATTTTTAAAAGTGGATATTAAAAGCCTTGTCCTCCTACTAATACTACTTCTAATAAAACTAGTACTGTTGCTCCCGGTACTGCAAATACAACTTCTACAAACGTTAGTGGTGGTATGTACGTTTACTTAAGTACAATTCTGAGGCAACTAATTATTTTGCGTTATGATTTAATCTGCAGATTTACTTCTCAATTAATATATTAATTATTTGGTCAATTAAATGTCAGAAAATAAAGAACGTTAGAAAAACCCCCACACACATATATATATATATATATATATATATATATATACACACACAGAGGTAGAAGAAGTATTCAGATATTTAACTTCAGTAAAAGTAGTAATAACAGTGTAGAAATACTTTGTTACAATGTTAAAATTTGACTTAATTAAAAGTACAAAAGCATCAAAATACACTTAAAGTTATCGAAAGTAAAAGCGCTCATTCTGCAGAATTATATATATTGTTGTATTATAATTATTGATGCATTCATGTGTTCATCAATTTAATGTTGCAGCTTTTATAACACCTTTATCTATTAGATGAGGGGTCCCCAACCACCAGGCTGCGGATCATTTGGTACCGGGCCGCACAGAAAGAATAAAACTTTATTTTTTTGTGTTGGTTATATACATTTTTGGGTTTTTTATTTATATTGGTAAATTATTAGCGTAAACATTTTGATGTATTATATTATTTATATATTACAATGTAATAATAATATAAATAAAGTGCATAATATAAAATGGAATAATTACATTATGTAATAATTAAATTATATGTTTGGCACTTTATTGTTTGTTTAGTTAGGCCGGTCCGTGGTGCAAAAAGGTTGGAGACCGCTGGATTAGTTGATGTATACAGTAGTTTGTATTAATAATCTAAATCTCCAAAGTAACGTGTTACTTAAGTTATCAAATACAACCTTAGAATAAAAATAAATTCCTTTTATTAAAGTAAAAGTAAGCTAATCCTCACATTTTGCATAAAAAATCCCATTAAAGTTTCCAATTAATTTGATCTCAATCGACTAATTGACTTTGTAGGTTTTGAAAGCAAAAAACGTGAAAAGTAACTAAAGCTCTCAAATAACTGTGTGTACTTAGTTACTTTACACCCCTGTTTAAAACACAATGGAATAAAAAGTGTGTAAAATAACAATTAAAACAAATAAAATAAGCAACACATAAAAAAAACGGTAGAAGTGAGTTTTGTAGTCAAAGTTCCTCAAATCAGCTTTACTCAAGAACAATTGTGAGGTACTTGTACTTTACTTGAGTGTTCCCATTTTCTTCTACTTCATACTTCTACTCAACTAAATCTCAGAGGGAAATATTGAACTTTTTAATAATGTAATAATTTACTTTTCAGATGAAGATTTGACAAAACTGATAATATTACAAGCTTCTAAATACAAAACATTGTTAAAGACCAAACCAGTGGTTTCCAACTTTTTTTGGCTTCTGTCGTCTAACTAAAAACAGTAAAGTCGGGCTCACATTTCAGATGTCTATTAGATGTTAAAAGCTCCACCAAATCTCAATAAATAACCAAATGATCCGATATCTCACCAAACATCAGAGATTAGATAATGCTCCTCCGCCTGACACATGGAGGTTTCAGTGTTAATACTCTAACAATGTCAACTACATGTTGCTGCATGGAGTATTTGTACTTTAACTTAAGTAAAGGATGCAAATACTTCTTCCACCACTGCTCCTCTCTTCCTCAAATGTAGTTCTTGTCTTGGCTGCTGGAGTCTGTCCCTGCAGCCTCCATGATAACCAGTAACCTGAGCGGCACATTTCAGCCCAGGTGAGGAGGTTTAACAACGTCCGCCTCTGTAACACAGCAGCTGTCCTCTCTGTTTGTGTCTCTCTGCCACGTCTCAGCCTGTCCCTCACCAACACAGCAGGAATGTAAAAACCTGGACTGTTTCCAGCTTCATGGCAGCTTCACTACATGGGGAGAAAAGTCAGAGCGTTGGACAGAATAAACCGAGTCACTAAATCTTTCTCACCACAGGTAAGACCCGTCCTCTGCCTCTTGGTTCTGGCTGCTCTCCATCGGTCAGGTGTGTTATTCTCCGTTTACATGCAAGACGAATGAAGCGGCTGGCTCCCTCAGTGAGTGTCTGCAGGCTATAAACTCTCTTTAATGAATGGGATGGTTTCGGAGAGGAGGGGGGAACCAGTCAGCGCCTGCAGACACACCCAGCTGCCGAACACACTTAAACAACAGCTAAAAAAACAACAAACATGTGAAGCTACATTAAAAAACATTAAAACAGCCCAAACACAAAGAACATATTTTGGATTTTATGAATGTACTGACATGAAATAACTAAGATTAGACTAAATAAGGGACACCAACATGAGACTTAACAGGGATTTCTAAGGACTTAAATGTGGCTTGATTTAGGGAGGCACATTTCTGCCAGAGAAAAATAAAGATAAAAACTTGTGAAAAAAACAGTGTGTCATTACATATACATTGCAACTTTCTCAATATAATGAGTCATTATTTTGAGATATTAAGTCATCATTTTGAGATATTAAGTCATTATTTTGAGATATTAAATCATCGTTTTCAGATATTATGTCACTATTTTGAAAATGACTTAATATAAAACAAATACAAATATAAAAGTCTTAATGCTACATAGTAAATGATTATATATAAACACAAAAATTAAAAACCGCATCAGTTTCCAATTTTTCAGAATGAATCAATAAGATATTAATTATTAGTGCCTAAACCCACTTGTATTGTCTCATTTCGTATCAAATAAGACAAAAGCCTTTGCTTAACTATATGAACAAATTTCTCCAAATAGGTTAATATGACTGTTAATATTTTAATTACACCAAATTGCTTTTTATTAGTTTTTTTTTAAACCTGATGATTTATGACTTTATTCTGCTGCCTTTGTGAAGCACTTTGTAACGTGGATTTTGATGCTCTATCATATAATATATATAAATATAAATTAGATAAATAAATATTTTAATCTAAAAATAAGTATTATTATTATTATTATCATATGAAAACGTAAGAATATACTATCATATTTTTTAAGAAATGCTATACATTTTAAAGTGATTTCTATATGATTTTATTATATTTTAAGATTTACAGAAAATTAACACAAAAGAACTTTAACGTCATTCAGACTTTTACTATGAAAAAGACCGGAAGTTACTAATTTGAAAAGCGGAAATTATGATGTTTACATTGCTAGCATTTCTGCTCCCTCCTAAGCTAACTGCTAGCAAGCTAATAGGTAGCAGGTGCATGTTTTCCCGGTCAGGTATGACTATAACTTGTAGTTTTTTAGGGTTATCTAAATGTTTCCAGTTCTTCAGAGTTGTAACGTTATACCGTTTGTCTGGCGTCACCCCGGTGCCTCCTCTGCCCGGTGCTCACCCGTTAACGATAAGAACTTTCTCCGGTAACAGACAAATGCCAAAAAAAGGAAAAGCGGTGAGTTATTAAGAGCTAAACATTACATACATTCGAAAGTAAATAAATATATTTACTCTATTACTGTACAATTTAGTAATTTTGTATGTTACTTTATATTTCTACTTCACCTTCGAGGGAAATATTGTACTTTTTACTGCATTACATTTATTTTACAACTTTAGTTTAGAAAATTATTGGTTCAGAATATATGGAATGCCATTTCATTCAAATTTAAATATATTAATATTCATATTAAATGCATTTATATGACTATGAAATACATCCTGATAAAAATAAATACATACATTTTTATTTTAAAAAGTATATTTTTATATTTCAGGGACTTTCATTTTATAATGTCACATAGATTTATTTTATGGACTTTTATTTTATAATGTCACAGATTTATTTCAGGGACTTTTATTTTCTAATGTCACATAGATTTATTTCCTGGACTTTTATTTATAATGTCACATAGATTTATTTCAGGAAGTTAACATTTATTGAAACAATGTAATAATTTCCAAAATTCACAACATGTTTTTATATCACCAAATATTCTGCTTCAATCCATATTTATTGGCATTTATCCTCAAAAACAACATTTTGACTGAGCTCCAAAAACAGTTTGATCACCCGCACTGACAAGTTATACTCGTTAAAGAAAGTTGATTTGATAAAAAACACAAATATTATTTAATGGCATTTCTTTTTTTGTAAACCTCTTCTCGTTTTTAACTCTGATGTTTTATGAGCTAAGTCCCTGTAAATATACAAAACTGTACAATTAAATGAACCCGTTTTCTAGGCGAGACACTCATATTTGATCCAAAGTAAAAAATAAAAAGTAATTAAGTTGTTAACATCTGTACGACAATATTAAATATCTTAGTTTGTGCAGTTTACTAGTAAATGTTTACACAGAACTATTTGGGGGGTTTTATAACTTCCACTCCCGGCTAACTAGTTGGATCGGCACCTAAAATGGCCAACCCTCGACGAGCAAACGGAGTGGAAGTGATCGGGAAGAGAGTGTAGTGTTTACACTCCTCAGACTATAACTCACCTCCTTACTGTGAAAAGCTGGTGAAAGGACAGCCGGCTGCCGGCGGTGCAACACAGGCGGAAGCTTCTTGTCCGGTGACTCGAGACAAAGGTGGAGCTGTTACCATAACAGTGCACGCCAAGCCCGGCTCCAAACACAGCGGCATCACAGGTCAGCTTCACTGTTTATGGAAATGGAGGATTTTGAATCCTCTTTTAATGGTACACACATGTACATAGAGAGAAATAGACTCTGCATGTAACCCATTGTAGTGTTTGGAGCAGTGGGCAGCTATTATATTATCAGCAGTGTGGGGGTCCGGTGCATTGCTCAAAGTCATAATTTATTCACAAAATTTTTTATCCATACTTTTACACCTCAGACAACAGAAAAAACTTTTTTTTTTTTTAAATATTTCAAGATTTGTTTTGGATTATCTGTGTCTACGTTCCATTTTTTTTGCGATATTTTTTAGAATTTCAGCAATTCCACTCAAACTTTTTGGCAATATTTTAATATTTCTTTTCAATTTCTCTGTTACCGCTCAAGTTTTTTTCAGGCGCAAATTAAAAATGTGCATAAAAACAGGTGGATGGAAACGCTCCTTTTGTGTCTGTCCATTCTGGGCACACTCCATACTTGGTCCGCTCAGGGACTTGAACCTGCGACCCTTCGGCATAATTACTGTATTACACTGTACATTGCAATATTCTTGTTTTCAGCATTTATACCATTGTATATATTGTAATATACATATTTTTACATATTTATTGTTTTATATTGTAGTAATATGTGCATGTAATTGACCGGTTTTAAGCTTGTACTATTATTGTTTCCCCTTTATGTTAAGCACCTTAAGATTTCGCTGTATTTTAAAGTGCGTTATATAAATTTAATTCAATATAATTATATCACAGTACAGTGCAAGTTCAAATGCTGTCATCATTTTAAACGCAGCAGCAGCCCATATAAATTAAATTAAATTAACCCGCTTTGTCCTGTATTATGTTTGCTGGAGCCCAAAAACAAGTTGTAATATTTGGAAAAAAGTCAAAATATTTGCGAAAAAAGTCAAAATGAATATAAAAAATCTGAATATTTTGAAAAAATTTCTAAATATTTGGAAAAAGTCAAAATATATTTGGACAAAAAAAGTCAAAATATTTGCAAAAATATTTTTAGAAAAAAATCTAAATATTTGGACAAAAAAGTCAAATATTTGCACAAAAAAATTGAATATTTGAAGAAAACATTTTATAAATAAAATCTAAATATTTGGAGGAAAAGTCAAAATATTTAGAGAAAAAAGTTGTAATATTTTAAGAAAAAATTATATAATATGTGGAGAAAAAGTCAAAATATTAGCCAAAAAAAATCTAAATGAATAAAAACAATCTAAATATTTGGAAAAAGTCAAAATATTTGAAGGGGAAAAGTCAAAATATTTGGAAAAAAAATCTAAATATTTGGAGAAAAAGAGTCAAAAATATTTGGAGAAAAAAGTTGTACTATTTGAAGAAAACAATTTATAATATGTGGAGAAAAAAAGGTTGTAGCATTTGGAAAAAAAGTCAAAATATTTGGAGGAAAAAGACAAAATATTTGGAGGAAAAAGTCAAAATATTTTTGAAAAAAAGTCAAAATAGATTAAAAAAAATCTATTTGGACAAAAAAGTCAAAATATTTGGAGGAAAAAGTTATATTTAAAAAAAAAAAAAACATTTTACGATATGTGGAGAAAAAAAGTTGTAATATTTGGGAAAAAGTCAAAATATTAGCGAAAAAAATCATATTATTTTAAGAAAAAAAATCTTAATATTTGGAAAAAGTAAAAAATATTTGGTGAAAAAAGTAAAAATATTTGGACAAAAAAGTTGTAATACAGCCCGACTGTATGACCTGGAAGACAACTTTTCTTCTTCTACTCTTGCAGAAGTTTCTGCGGAGGCGGTGGGAGTCGCCATTGCAGCGCCTCCGACAGACGGAGAAGCAAACACTGAGCTCATACGTTTCCTGGCTGAAGTTCTGGACCTGAAGAAAAGTCACATATCTCTGGACAAGGTTCATGAATACTCATCAACACTCACATCCACTTCAAGAGACATGGTGTAAAAAGTGTGTTCAGACTGAAGGAGCGTTTCCATCCACCTCTTTTTATGCACATTTTCAATTTGTGCATAAAAAAAACTTGAGCGGAAACGCTGAAATTCGAAAAATATATAAAAATATCAAAAATAAATTGAGCGGAAATGTAAAACTTTGGAAAAATCTTGAATTACACAAAAAGTGCCCTTTTGTCTGAGGTGTAAAAGTTTGTGTAGCACAGATTCAATGAATAGATGATGACGAACATGAAGAATATGACTTCTGAAGAATATTCTCACTTTGAAAAAATCTTGAATTACACAGAAAACTTCCTGCAGTTATTGCATTCACTTTTTGGGTTAATTGTAAAGTTATCAGTTGTTTTTTACTGTTATTGTTATGCATTGAATATAATATGAAAGGAAAAGGATCTAGGAACACACATTAAAACCTGACATTTCCACTTATTAATCTTTACTTTTATACCTTTTTTTATCCATAAATGCATCTCACCCCCCACCCCCATCTTTTTATCCTGCCTTTTCGAATGTCTTTATAATAATAATAATAATATTAGTAATAAAACATGGCCAGCGCATTTTCTCGTGATCTAGATTATCTGGTCATGTGTGTGCAAATTAAATAATAATATTTGATTTGACCTTGTTTCACCTCCTTTCTCCTGCCTCTCACAGGGCTCCAGGTCCAGAGACAAACTCATCAGAGTGGACTCCTCTCTCAGTCCAGAGGAGGTGCTGAAGAGGCTCAGACAGGCTGCAGGCTGACAGGAGGAGGAGGGCGGGGGGGTGCTGAGGAGGCTCAGACAGGCTGCAGGCTGACAGGAGGAGGAAGAGGGGGGGAGGAGGTGCTGAGGAGGCTCAGACAGGCTGCAGGCTGACAGGAGGAGGAAGAGGGGGGGAGGAGGTGCTGAGGAGGCTCAGACAGGCTGCAGGAGGAGGAGGCTCAGACATCATGCCACTGTTGTTTTTATGGGGAATAAAACACAAAAAATAGTAATTATTTTCTGTTTACTAAATGCTAAGTTTTTTATTTTATATTTCCACTCTGTGTGATATGGGAATGATTTTTGATGCATTTGTATAGTTTGTGCAGGAAACCATGGAAACCTCATGTATTTGTCCCAAAAAATGTCTCAATCTGCTGGAAAATAGTAAAAAGTTAAGTCATACATGACTCAGAGGAGAGAATTTGTTTGTTTATGATGAATGAATAACTTGTTTACTGTATGTAGAGCTGTAACCAAGCAGCAGATGGCACTGTGTTACTGTTAGTCAGTATTCAGATCCTCTACTGCAGTAAGTACTAATACCACTCTGTAAAATACAACAACATTATTACTAATACATTAAAATGAATATTATTCAAAGGAAAAACAGCTAAATGACTTCAACCATCAAATTAGTTTCACATGAATTTTCTGTCTACTGTTTATTTCAGATGTACTTGTATAAACTGTTTATATTATCATATATTAGTTTAATTTATAACAAAACATCATATTTGTTTTGTTTTCATCATACTGTGTGAGTTTCTTATAAAAGAATGAGATAATCAAACATCCCAGATGGAGGTTGGTTAGATATGAAATTAGGAGGCAGAGCATGAAATCTAAACATACCTGTTACCTGACAGAAAGGTGCAGTTCAGGGGCCCAAGGGCCGCCTGGGGGCCGCCAGGGCCACAGCTACCTGCAGATCCCCGGGGCCCCATGGGATCCCGTCCGGATTGTGAACGCCACTTATCTCCGGAAGAGCATTAGGGCATAAAGGGAAAAAATGAGAGGAGAAAGATTTTATTTTGTATTTCGAGATTAAAGTTGAAATGTCGAAAATAAAGTCAAATTGTCAGTACCGTATATGCAGATAGTAGCGCGAGCAGACTTATTCTTGACATTTCTAATTAATTCCAGAAATGTTTTACTTTATTAAGATAAGATAACTTTTATTTTTTATCCCGAGGGAAATTGTTGTGCAACAGTTGCAATACACAGTCGGAGACAGAATAAGAAACCAAAATGTACAAATGGTGCAACAAAAAAAAAATTCTAATTAATTCCCGAAATGTTTTACTTTATTCCCGACACTTCGACTTACTCTCGAATCGCGAAATTAAAATAATCTTCCTCTTCTAATTATTTCTTCGTATGCCTGTAATTTATACTGAAAGTTTGACTTCATTCCCAACATTTCGACTTTATTCTCGAAATGCAAATCTAAAATTCCTCCTCCTCTTATTTTTATTCCCTTCCCGCCCGGCCCTAATACCCTCCCTAACTCATCCGCACGTGTAATGTCTCATTAGTGTCCGTCATCAGCCGCAGAATCAGAGGATTGCCATGAATTAGTGGAGCCGTAATGAGCCGGTTTCTTGGAGTTAAAACTAAAAAGCTTCAAAGAGATGGTGAGCTTGGCTGGATCAAAGCCCTGACAGATAATGACTTCCTATCAAACATCACAGCTTTTAAGAAGCTTCGTCCTCAAACTGCTGAGTTTCATTTTATATTCCTGCTCTTTGCAAACAAAGTTTCTGTTTAGTGAGTTTATTTTACTGTCACTTAGAACATTATATAAGGAGTACCGTGGAGCGGGCTGCAGGGAGTTTGTTTTCAAGTCTTCCTGCTGCTCACTGACGTAGCTTTTAATGCTGCTCTGCTGAGCCTGGATCAGCAGCTTTACGTCCGTCAGGCTGGAGGATGTTTAGACGACGTGTTAAGCCTCTGCTGGCTGGACGGACACTTTCAGGGATTCATAAACATAAATCCTCTTCGCCTCCGTGTCGGGAGCTTGTAAAGATTTCACACCGACAAAAATGACAGGTTACAGTCACAGGTTGCAATCTGTAAAATGAAATCAAATGAGTGAAGTGATGAAAATAAGCAAACATGTTGCCCCCAAAAAATAACAACGGGCCCCTGAGCAGGAACATGTAAAAGACCTTTTCAACATGAGCAGAAAACTAGAAGCGACGAGCAGCCTCTTTGTAGTCGTTTGTGTCTCTTTGTGTTCGTTTGTGTCTCTGTGTTCGTTTGTGTCTCTTTGTGTTCGTTTGTGTCTCTTTGT
>CALSCE010000375.1:126580-148276 GCA_943593645.1 Bovichtus variegatus
AGTAGTAGTAGTGGTAGTACACAGTAGTAGTAGTGGTAGTACACAGTAGTAGTAGTGGTAGTACACAGTAGTAGTAGTGGTAGTACACAGTAGTAGTAGTGGTACACGGAGGAAAGCCACTCACCAGCAGCTTCAGCATCTCCTTTGTGTCGGGATCGACTTCGATCAGCTCCTGATCCAGAGCCGACACCTGACAGATAAACACAACGAGGATCAAACATCAGTCATAATGTCTCACGTCTCTCCTTTCTCCTCTTCACCGATTGTTCCTGAACGCAGCATTTCATTAATCTCAGCAAATTCATGTTTTATTTATACTTGTTTTTTTAATTACTACTATTAACAATAAAGCTGCAACAGGAAATTTATCTGCAAACATTCTGATAATCCATTAATTATTTAAGAAAGCAAAAAAAGTCAACCGTGGTTCCAGCTACATCTGCTTTTCGTTGTCTTGGATTACAGTAAAGTAAATATTTAGGGTTTTAGACTGTCAGTCGGACATAAGATGCCGATTTGGACACTTCATAATTTTTTTTGACTCAAAACAGGCAGTCTGATGTTCGAGACAAACAAAAAGTTTGTTAAATTTATGTTGAGCATGAACATGAAGAGTTAAAAATACTTACTATTATAACGTATATGAACTTTAAGAGTTATTATTCCACTAATATGAGGAAACGCAAAACATAAGCTACCAAAAGATAATAAGAAATGTGCAGTTTAATAATGACAGTTTAAGTATTCTGGCTGAACTCGAGTTAAATCAGAAGATGGTGAACTGAAGATTTTCAACATGCATCAAGTCAACATAAAAAACAAAAAAACGTGCATTAATATAAAGTCTGTCTGAGAGCGCCAGGGTCTGAGAGGAACAGAGAATCCTTCAGACACGGGAAAGGCTTGCAGGTTCATCTTCCTGTACTATCAATGACCTGACGACGAGGACGCCATAATCACTTTCGATACAGGGCGGAGACACTGATGTCAGACGCAGTCTCACCTATACCTCAGCAACATTACTACTTTTTTGGCATTGCATACATTTTAGATTTGCACCTTATTGTTACATTTGCAGTCTTTCCGACGTGGTATTGCAAATGCCGCACAGTCATTTTAAGTTAGTTAAATTTAAGACCCTATAGGAGCATTGTAGGACGCCATGATCACTTCTGATACAGGACGGAGGCACCAACAGCAGATACTTAATGTTTTAGAAGTCCTACTTTAAAACCAGTAAGAAGCTTTTTGGAGGAAAACTCTTGATAGCAAACTGAACATGAGCAAAGTAAGCTGCTCAATGAACACCTAACTGTCAGAACCACCAACATCACCCTGTACATGAAGTTGCACGTGTATTCTGGCTTTAATTAATAGTACAAATGTTATGCAATAAACACCTTCAATACGCCACATTGTTGGCGATGAGACACCCCAATCAAAACTATCAAAAACAGCTACGACCGCCTGAACTTTTTCAGCGTTTGGATTGAAGCAGACTGTGTTGGTGGTGCGTTCACTGACCTCTGGCACGTAGTTGTCCCTCCTCTCCCTCTCCTCCTCCTGCAGTTTGATGGAGATTCCTCTGACGGGACCCCTCTGGATCCTCTTCATCAGATGTGTCACATACCTGCAGCAAACAAATAAACGTGTAAAAAACATGGAACATAACAGCAGCGGTGACAGATTTTATATTGGCTTAATGTTATAGACAAAATACAATACTGAAAGCAACAAGTTTAATTGAATAAAAAGCTACAAAATGATTGCCACTATAAAATTGCTGAAAATAAGGATCATATAGTTTCTCCAAAATTGTCCATTTGGGTGTTTTGTACAACCAACAGTCCAAAAACATTCAATTCACCGTCATGTAATAAATAAAAACCGTAAATCTTTTTACTTTGAAATCAGATGTTTTTGTCATTTTTGTTCAAAAATAAATAAATAAATGAAGTATAACAGATGCAGTGTACTTTTTTTGTAATTTGCTCAAACTAGTTGTCAGCTTGTTAAAAAATGTTCCTGGTTAAGAAATTACCCGTGTACTGAAGGTACAGATGTATTAAGCGTTGTGTATGTTACTCCTGCGTAAGGGGGCGCCAGGGTTCAACAGGAATAGAAAACAAAACCAAGTATTCAACACCAGACTTCATTGTGAAAACAGCAGATTTAAGGAGAAATATCTGTCTGAGAGCGCCAGGGTCTGATAGGAACAGAGAATCCTTCAGACACGGGAAAGGCTCGCAGGTTCATCTTCCTGTACTATCAATGACCTGACGACGAGGACGCCATGATCACTTTCGATACAGGATGTATGCAGATGTTTGAAACAAACCGTGGCTCTGATAAAAACTCACCCGGCGATCTTGTTGCGGAGCTTCTTGCTGGGGATGATGGCAATCTCCTCGCACACCCTCTTGTTGGTGTGAAAGTCGCTTCCCAGCCGGGTGTAATATTTCTCGATGATGACCCTAGCGGCCTTTTTCACCGTCTTGGTCCTGACTCGTCCCTGAAAGGAGGACACAAAAGAACAGCCGGGTCACTTAAAAACAGCGAAGTTAGACGGCGTTCATGTCAGATTTAAACAGGAAATAAATCCAACGTGTACGACTTGTTCATGTTGTCAGAACTCAAACTAGCTACACGGCTGCAGTCTTAGGTTACAAAATACTGCGCATTGAAAATTTGCTAATATCAAATCGATTCAATTTGGGTTTGATTGTCATAAACTTCACTTTGGCTGAGGAGTGGCGTCCATGTTGGTCTGGTTTAGAGTAAATTCCATTAATAATTTTGTCATGCATGAATAAACTACAGCAAATTCATGGAATGTGAATACATTGAAGTATTCATAGTTCAGTATTCACAGATGTCCATTTGCAACACAGCATCTTTACTGTTAACCTGATTTTGGCCTTCTTCAAATGCTACCTAAAGATGAATATGTGTTGTTTGGTGAAGAAAGCACTTTCTGTTGATGTGCTCATTTTGTTTTTATTAATTCCAAAATATCACAAAAGTTGATAAGTTTTAAGCTGTGGCTGAACTTGATATTCCAAACGCATGCAGTCAACATCAAAAACAAACCCAAAGAGAACAGATTTGTTTTTCTGTATGTGTCACGTGCTTATAAAGTCTGTCTGAGAGCACCAGGGTCTGGTAGGAACAGAGAATCCGTCAGACACGGGAAAGGCTCGCAGGTTCATCTTCCTGTACTATCAATGACCTGACGATGAGGACGCCATGATCACTTTCGATACAGGACGGAGGCATCAACAGCAGGACAAGTCAAACACATGTCCGATTGATATTTTAGATTAATATATTTGCAGTCTTTCCTACTTTGCATTGCAAATGCTGCAAAGCTATTTCAGGAGTTTCTGTAGGTTTCCACTTGTTAAATTTAAGACCATATAAGACTATACCAATTTACACAGCAATTTTCTTTATCTTAGACCTAGATGTTATTATCCAATACTGATTAATCACTAACAGCTTGTAACTATCAAGAATATCCATTATGGGGTAAATTTCTGATTTTAACAAAGAAGTCTTCAATACTAAAGCAACCGACCTTCACTAACATGAGCCATCTTTTCAAATTGCACTTTGTTAATTTAGGTATATTTGCACTCATTTATATTGCAGCTGCTGCTATCTTATAACTTGATATTAGTGGCTGAAGCTGGCAATCCAATATCCATTAAATTTCAAATTTGAACAGACAAGTTTGAGAAAATAATAAACACTAAATTCACGATTTGAGTTCTTAAAGCAACTGAATCTCAACTAAAACCACATGATCAGCTATAACTCTTAACAGGTCAAATGTGAATTTAGGATTTTAGAGCCTTTTGCGTTAAGCAAAAATATCATGCATGAATGGTAAACTTTACCTTTACACACACACCTTCAGGTGGAAAACATTTCAATGAGATGTTTTATTACCTGGATGAATGAACTGAACCTTCGTGTTCTCTAGATTTCTTTGTAAATACGCCACTTGAGGCCGGTTAAATAAACGACACTTCACCTGCATGCCATTAGCAGTTTGACACAACTGTTCAGTAAGTGTTATTTAATTAAATTTAGTATTACCGGTGCTCTATTCTGTAAATCAGCTAAAAAACCTCCGGGGGAAGCATTGTCAGCACGGAAGCTAACTCCCGGTTAGCCTCCAAAGCTAACTGACGGCAAAATGCATTAATTATCCATTTACCCACCTTTTATAGTATGTATTTAAACACGCAAAAACAACATTATTCTGCCATTCCCGGTAAATTAAAACGACACACATGAACAATAACGGCGGTTAATTCAGCTCCACTCCGCTCCCTAAGCTAGCGGCAGTTTCTCAGACACAATACCATTATTAAACCGCTCATTTAGTGTCATCTAACATCAATACTGCGGTTATCAAGTATATCAAACTCTCCGGTGTCCGTGGATTAAATAATTAAGGAATATAAACCGTTAAAACACCAGGATTCGTTTAGATTAGTCAAGTAGAAGAGTAAAAATTACCCACCATGTTGGATCGGCCTGGTAGAAGAGAACAAGCACACTTCCGGCGGAAGTTTAAATCCACAGACGGAAGAAGAATAGAAACAAGCTACGTCCATTGCGTCCCCTGTCGGCCGGAGGAGGGAACTACAACAACAAGCACTACTACTACTACTACTACTACTACTGCAAATAATAATAACAATAACAATAATATTAATACAAGTAGTAATAATAATAATAATAACAATAATATTAAAACTACTACTACTACTACTGCTGGTTTAGGAAGTAGTCCAATCCTTAGTACTAATACCACACAGTAAAAAAACTCTGTTACAGTAAAAGTCCCCCATTGAAAAAGTTCCTTCAGTAAAAGTATGTAAGTATAATCAGGTAAATGTAGTTAAAGTATTAAAGTTGAGTATAAAAATGTCCCAGGCTGTGACTGTTATACTATTATATATGATATCATTAGATTATTATTATTCATGCATTAATGTAAAAGCAGAATTTTACTGCTGTAGTTGGTTGAGCTGGAGCTCATTAGGTCATTATTAATACATTAGCATTATTAACATTATAAACCTCAAAATTATTACTAATACATTAACATTATTAATATTATTAAACCTCAACATTATTACCAACACATTAACAACATTAACATTATAAACCTCAATATTATTACTAATACATTAACATTATTAACATTATTCAAAGGAATAAGAGTACTGCATCCTCCATCTCATGGATGATGTTATATAGAGAATTAATTTATGTAAAACTTCTGGCAATAACTGTTGTCAATAATGTGACAAAACAAAACTTAAAGATGTCTCAGATGTGGACGGTGAGAATTCACTGAGGGGAGAAAATCAGAATTGAAATGATTTATTATCCAGAGAAATTGCAGAGTAATTGCAGAAGTACATTCTCAGTGATTCTGTATACAACAAACATCTGTGTGTGCTCGAAGGATTAATAAAATGTAACATGTTTGAAAATATATTAAAAATATCAAATCACATTCAGTTGAATTGGGAGAGAAATCAGTTAATACATTTAAAGATAATTAATAGTAATTTAACAATAATAGAACTTATAGAAGGTCATAGAAGGTTTTTGGTCAATGCTGAAATAACTTTAACCAGAAAAAAAAAGATTCTGAAAATACATCAAAGTGTCATAAAAACAAAATGTTCTGAATAAACAGCAAAGATTGTTGCTCTGAATGAGATAAAATCTATTAAAACAGTTTGTGTGTCTAAAATCTAATAAATTAAATATAATTCATAAATAATCTTGATAAACATGCAAATACACAAATCCTGTCACTACATCCATGTAAATGTATTTATTTATCGTGTAAAGTCCGATGCTAGTCGGTATTGGAGTCAAAGAAATGCCATTAAAACATTTTAAAAATAATAGGAATATAATTGTGGAAAAATAAAGTTAAATAATAAAAAAATTGTTTCAAATTTCAGTAATTGATATACAACAAATAAATTAATACAAAAATTAATTAACAAATAAATATGAAATAAATGAAAATGCTTATAATTATTCTTTTATTTACTTCTCTTTATATTACCACTTTATTTACTTATTTATTATTTTATTTCTTTTATAAATTTCCCCACCTTTTTTTAAAATAATTTTTTTATGGGGCTATTAAAGGATTATCTTATCTCTTACGTGTAACAGAGTGTTTATACACTGTGGAATTAATACTTCTTCTTCTAGAACTACTAACAACTCCTAAACTGTTTTATTTACACATACAAGAGACACCTGTAAGTCTTGTGCATGATAAATAAATAAATAAAATATCTGCGTACAGTCGTTGCTGCTAAAGAAACCTTAAAGTTTTTAATCTTTGATCAAACTAAGATAAACCCGACCTGTAACTACTGGACACACAAAAATTACATTTATAATCAAAAATACACCAAAAACGTGCAGAAACACTAATTCAGGCTGTTTTAAATGTTTTCTCATAAAGTTTCCTTTAGCTGCAAACTAAAGCTGTGGAAAGATTCAACGCCGCTGGTTTTACAGTCAGTTGTTTTGTAATGTAATCTGCAATTAATGATTATTTGTATCATCCATTAATGGTTTGGTCACTAAAATGTCAGAAAATAGTGAGAAATGTCCATCGCAGCTTCTCAAAGTGCAAAGTGACGTCTTTAAATGTTTTGATATTCACTTTAATAAAATATAAAACAGAGAAAAGCAGGAAATCTTCATATTTGAGAGGCTGAAAACAATTCTGAAATATTTCTTCTGGATATTTAGAGGGGTTACTTTTTAAAGTTGAATCTGATTTTTTTCCCACTAAATATCTTAAAATTGGACTGTTTCTAGGAAAAAAATCCTAAAACGAAAAGAGATTTACGTCTCCTGCACCAGAAATATTTGTTTGTCAGTGCAGAGAAGACTTTTTATCTCATAATGTGAGAAGAGAAAATTAAAAGAAAGATGAAGTTGTTCTTTTTTAAATGCTCAGAAAATTGTACAGAGTTTGGTTGGTGGTTAGAAATGTTTCACGTGGCTGCGTTTGTTTTAGAGCAGCAAATAACAATCATTTTTGTTGTTGTTTAATCTGCAGATTATTTTCTAGAATCATGGTTTGGTGTATAAAATGTGAGAAAATAAGTGAAAAATCTCCTTCCCAGTTCCTCACAGTCCAAGATGATGTCTTTATATGTCTTGATATTCACTTTAATATGACATAAAACAGAGAAAAGCAGCAAATCTCCATATTTAAGAGGCTCTTTCATGAAAATTACTTTAACTATGAATCGATCGGATTGTTTTTCTGTCGACTAATAATTGCAGCTCTAATGTAATAATTTCATTTATTGCACATTTGTTATTTAGAAGCATTTAAATAGAATAAAAGTGACTTTAATCTGTGTGGAGGTTAAATGTAAAACTCTTATTAAGGCTCATTTTAGTTCATAATGTTTACAGATTAATCTACAGTCGAACTGCCAGGTGGAAAACCTTCTTACAGTCTCAGGTTAAAGGCAAAATATCATTGGATCTTTTTTTTTTTTTAAATTGTGTTTTTGTTTTTAAACAATCAAACACGAAGCATTTCCTGGCCTGAGTCTCATAAAGCTTCAGATAAAGTGCCGATAAACTACAATAACTTTGCTTTAAGTACAAAGTGAAACACGCTGATGCGCAGCACACTGTAGGTGTTCAATAATAACAATAATAACTATTATAACAGAAATAAAAACTATTATCTGTACATTTGAAATAGCAGCACGTTTCCTGTTAGTTCACCTGACCCTGAAACAGGAAGCTGTTTAAATCTGTACACAGTTTGATGCTAAGCTAACAGTTTATTTTATCCTTCTATTCTTAGTCAACAGTCAGTGTTTAGTTCTCTATGTACACAACTAAATAACATGTATTTGTAGAGGACTTTTTAAAGACCATTCAAACATATAGAGACAAGATTACTAACTTTTCCACGGCAGTGTACATGAAACCTACTTAATAGTATCTTTTATTTATTCTCATCATGAAATTGTATATTATTGTGGCTGTTATAGTTGATGTCTATTCAAAGCAAATTCATTCACCATCAGACTGACGAGATTAAGTGTTTCTAAGTATAGAAATATAAATGTGCAGTAATGTGAAGGCAGGAGCAGTTTTTTGTGCAGGAAATGAAGGTAAAAGTCTTAAAGGGAAAAACACTTCAGTCTAAAAGTGTTGTATTTACTGACTGAGCCTCTCTTCAGTACGAGGGGCCATTGTTGGTCAAAAATAAAACTAAATTAGACAGCCGGGGGACGGGGGTAATAATCCGAGAAAAAAAATCTAATTTACAAGATTAAAAATGTAAATTTACGAGAAAAAAAACTAACACATTTACGGGAATATTCTGACATTATGAGGTGATACATTTGTGATAAAAAACAAAGATATTCCAAAATTAAAGTAGTACATTTACAAGAAAACTCACAAATTTACAAGAACAAACATAAACCATACATTTTACTAAAAATTACCACTTTTTTTTTTTTCTTGTAAATGTGTGAATTTAATCTCTGAGAATTTGTAGGTTTTTTTCCCCAAAATGTAAGGTTTTATAATCTCAGACAATATTAGATTTTTTTTATCTATATAAAAATGTTTTTATAAAATAAATAGATAATAGAATAATAAAGTTGTTTTCACGTAAATTTGTTAGTTATTTCTTGTAAATTTAACCCTTTAATCTCAGAAAATTTGTGCTTTTTTTCCACGAAAATGTATGATTTTATAATTTCAGAGAATATTCTAGTTTTTTTCTCGTACATTTACAACTTTAATATTACCCCGTCGCGTCTTCATTTATTTATTCCTACAATGGCCCTAATACGTTTGCGACTCTTACTTACACGTCCCTTACGGCGGAAAAAGTGCGAACAAGAAGCTGAAAAGTTGCATATCATCTAAAAACACGCTCAACACGTGCGCTCAGATTTTCTGCGATGTGTTCGTCATGGTAACGGCAGCGGCACCAGTACGTCCACGTAGCTGACGGGGAACAGTCCCGATTGGCTGCCGAGCGCGCCCTCGTACCAGTTGCCGTCGACCTGATTGGTCAGGAGGATGACGTCGCCCGCGCTGAAGCTCAGCTCGCCCTCGTGGCCCGGTTGGAAGGAGTACATCGCCCGGCAGCACGGCTGATCCAGGACCAGCTGACTGTCGGCTAGGGGGGGTCGTCACATTAAGGGTTAGGGTGGGGGGGGTCACATTAAGGGGTAGGGGGGGGGGGGGGGGTCGTCACATTAAGGGTTAGGGTGGGGTCACATTAAGGGTTAGGGTGGGGGTGTCACATTAAGGGGTTTGTTGTATTTGTTTGTTCATTCGTGTTTTGAAGAAAACACGTTAATTCTGCTATTGTTCAAAATGTATATGTGAAGATGTTTGTTGTAAATTATATTTGTACAAAGCTTTAGCAAAACTGTCTGTCATTAAGGTCATACCAATAAAGCTATCTGAATTTGAAGACATATTTAGTTAAGTACACTTTTTACATTTTTAAACTTTACTTAAGTATTTTCTGTCTTTAAATCTCAGAGAATGTCCAAGTTTTTTTTCTCGTAAATTTGCAACTGTAATCTCGGAAGTACAATAAATCGATAACGTAAAAATAATTGAGGTCATGTCCATATGTCGTACGATAAGTTGATAACGTAAAAATCTATAAAAAAAAATGTATGCTTCTTGACTGATGCAGCTTTTTATTTTTATTTTCTCTTACTATGTTTACTGCACAAAAACACTAATTCCTTGAAAACCTACTCGGCAGTAAACCTGGTTCTGTCAAAGTTTGTTTCTTGTCCGTATTTTCTTACCGTAACAGGAGACGGGACTGCTGGGTCTGGACACTGTGAACTCTCCTGTCACAGAAACTTGTGTAAAAACACAATATGACATTTTGTTCCAGAGAAAAGCGAAATTATTTTTGAATGGGAGTAACCTGAGGTAGATGGGGTCGACGGCTGCTGGTGAAATCCGTTGTGTTCACGTCTGATTCGGATCTTTTTGGGTCTGAACCGTCGCTCTGGTTTGTTACTGGCAGCCGTCAGCCTGATTATAACAGAGACAGAACATTTAAAACTTTACGCATTAAAGCTAATCTGAGTTTGCCGTCATGCTAACAACTCGGTGACGGTGCACGCAGGTCTCCAAGCAGCTTATTTAAAAAGTGTAACAAAAAGGACCGAGGTCATGTCCATATATCGTACGATAAATTGATAACGTAAAAATGATCGAGGTCATGTCCATATATCGTACAATAAGTCTATAACGTAAAAATGACCGAGGTTATGTCCATATATCGTACAATGAGTCTATAGCGTAAAAATGATCGAGGTCATGTCCATATATCGTATAAATCTGTCAACGTCCTCCATCAAAAGTCAGGGGGCATTAGAAAATACATTTGTGAATAAATTAAGTTAATTAAATGTAATTTACTAATGAAGGAATAAATATATGAATTAATAAATAATAATAGGCAAATGTTAAAAATTTTATTAAATAAAATAAACAATTAAATATATTATCATATGTGTATTATTAACATATCAATATTATATTTTTTAAATATCACGGTTATTGACGTTTCACGGTTATAGATTTATTTATTTAAAATAAAATGTTTTCATGAAGCTCAGGGAATGCCCTGTTCTGTTGAATATGAAAAATTAAATAATATAAATATAAATTCATGCTCCCCAGAGGATCTCTCTCCATTCCAGCACCACATTTGCTGTAGTTTATAAACTTCTACATGATAAAGTTATTTTCTGTGGGTATTCGTGTTCAGTAGGTGTATTAATTATTTATTGGTGATTGCGGAGGTTTTCCCTCTGAAGGTCATGACAGGTGCGGGCTCACCTGGCCTGCAGGTTGCCGTGGAGACCCAGCAGGATGCGGTGGGCGTTGCGGTGAAAGTCGAGCAGAGCGGCGACCAGAGCGGCCAGACGAGCAAGCTGATCGACCTGCAGGAGGAAACTTCTGAAAACCTGATTTTATGATTCAATGAAGTGAGAAATAATCGTTCAGGGGGAAGAAGTACTCAAATATTAAGTTAGTAACAAATGTGAGTAAAAGTACAAAAGTATTAGCATCAAAATATACTTAAAGTATCGAATATAAAAGTACTCATGATGCAGATAAATATGTGCACGATGCTCGCATAAACTGCACACAAACACTCTAAATGTCTTAAAAAGAATTGCTTGTTAATTGGCTTAAATTATGGTGTATAATAATTTATGAATATGTATTTGATTTGTGTATTGTTGTTTCTTTGTTGTTATTATTATTATTATTATTTTGTTATTAGTTTTTATTTTATGTTGTTTTTATTGCGTTATTATTATTTGTTATTATTTTTGTTTTTATTATTATTTGTTTTTTATTTGTTTTTATTTTGTTAGTATTATTATTATTTTGCATATATAGGAGTTATTTGATTTGTTTAAACAAAATGTGAGAATCGTATATAAAAATCTAATAAAATACTAATTACAAGATAAACCCACAAATGTTGCAGCTGGTAAAGCTGGAGCTAATTTTTATTACTTTATATACTGCTGGGTAGTTTAATCTATAATAATACATCATCATTTATTATATTTTGTACTAATAATTAATCTGAAAACTTTAGTTACTACACATATTAATATCTTTGCACACAAAGTAGAGCTGAAATGATTAGTCCATTGACAGAAAATTAATTTAATAACATTTTAATTAATTAAAGATAACTTAACTTCGATTCACTATGTTTAGTCGATCATTTTATTATTATTATTTTTATAATTATTATAATAAAATAAAATAATTATAAAATGTTCTTCTAATTAATTTCTAGTAATATAAGTCAGTTGTGTAATGTAAGTACATTTACATTAATGCATGAGTAATAATAATCCAATGATATCATATATAACTGTATAACAGTCACAGTTTGGGACATGTTTATACTTTTAATACTTTACCTACATTTACCTGATACATAACTTTACTGAAGGAACAATTTACTGTAACAGAGTATTTTCACAGTGTGGTATTAGTACTTTTACTGTGACAGAGTATTTTCACAGAGTGGTATTAGTACTTTTACTGTCACAGAGTATTTTCACAGTGTGGTATTAGTACTTTTACTGTGACAGAGTATTTTCACAGTGTGGTATTAGTACTTTTACTGTAACGGAGTATTTTCACAGAGTGATATTAGTACTTTTACTGTCACAAAGTATTTTCACACTGTGGTATTCGTACTTTTACTGCAGTTTATAATGATCAGACTCACGTCGCTCTGCAGCAGGATGAACATGCTCCTCTCTGCCAGCTCTTTGGACGTGAGAAACTTGTCCCAGGCTTGTTGGATCTCCTCCGCGGACACTTTCCCTCTTCGTCTCCTCTTGTAGTCAAAATCCAGCCGACGGCCGTTCAGCTTCTTCAGCTGGAACTGAGGAACCAATCAGAAAAAACTCTTTAGAGTGAGACTCTACAGGTGAACAGGGTAAAAATATTTAACCAACAGATATCATCATGAAACTTCTCCAGTTCATTACTCACATTAGCACAATTATTGTTTGTATTACAAGTTTTCTGAAATGTGCATGTTTAAATATGCAAATGAGGCATTTTCTCATTAAATTTGTGCTAATTTTCAACATTTGCAGATCATCATGTGAACGTTGGATAAAGCAGGTTCAGAGTTCTTGTTTCATGTTGTTCACATATTAAGAGTCAAAGGTTTTTACAGAGGGGATTCTGGATCTCTCTTTGTATCACTCCACAAATCACTAAATACTGTCAATGTTCTGCATGTTGTTAGTAATAAAAAGCTGTATAAATCAGGCTCTGAATGAGATGTGAACACACCCCTCTGTATAAAGCTTCAGAATATAGAGAGGAATGAAAGTGGAAAGTTTGGTGTATGTAAGTGCTACTGAAGTGGAGATTTCTGCCTCAGAGTCTGAGAAAAACCTCCTTTAGAGAAAACAGCCTTAAAACTTCAATGGAGTCACAGGAGCCATAAAAAAGAATAAGATAATAAATATGGAAATATAAAGAGAAAAACATTAAAGAATAAGTAAGTAACAAAATAAATGTGAAAATATAAAGACAACATATAAAAGAATAAATATAAACATTTTCATTTCATCCCTTTGCAAGCAAAAGCAATTGGGAAAATAATAAAGATAACTGAGGGGATACATAAATGACATGACATAAAATTAAATAGATTAAAAATAATTTAATATACTGAAAAAAATGGAGAATATGGAATATAGAAAATAGAAAAATATATACTATAAAAATATGTTAAAAAAAAATAAAGAAATAAATTAATGAAAATGCTTATAATTATTCTTATATAGTATATTACTTATTCTTATAAATTCTTTATATACATTTCTGTATTTTATTATTTTATTTATTTCTCTTTTATCTATCATATTTCCACATATTTGTATTTACCTATTAATTATTTTATTTATTCCCTTTTTTATTACCTTATTTATTATTTTATTTATCTTTAAATCTCCACATTTTTATTTTCTTATTCATTCTTTTATTTATTTATGAAATGTTTCCACATTTTTTAACATAATTTTAACATAACATAATTTCTTTATGTCCTTAATTATTCTTTTATTTATTTTTATATTTATTTATTTTTGATTGACTTATTTATTATTAATTTCTGGTTATATTTCCCTATTTTTTTTATTTATCTTTATATTTCCAAATTCTTTAATTTCCTTCCTTCCTTTTTATTGTCACTCTTGACTCCTGACGAACATGAGCCTCCTCTCACCCTGATCTCCTTCAGCTCCGTGTGATGGAGCTCCTGCAGAGGGTCGATGAAGCTGCGTTTGGCGTCGACGTCCAGAGTGTCCCTGGCCTGAGCAACCTGATGCAGAGCTTCACCCATGGCCGTCAGAGCCCCGCCTGGAAGGACAAGAGTGACCAGACGACCATCACCAGAACAAACAGGGACATTTGCAACAGAGTTTGATTTATAAATGAACATTTTATATTCTGGCAGCAGGCATGTCACTATAACTACTTGTTGGACGTTATGTTGTTCCAGAAATAATTGTGATAAACAATATAATTGTCATTTTAAGACCCTTTTATGCCATTGATATAATGATAATATAAAAGCATAATAATGCAATGAACTTATAATTCTTAAAAAATATTCAAACATTGTAATGGGAATGTGAAAAAAATATAAAATTATCCTAAATAAATAAATCACACATAAATAAAATAAAAGCACACAACCAAAACAATAAATACAATCGACTCACGGCTCTGTTAACAAAAACTAACACTTAAAAAACATTTGGCACATTTATTCAGTTTATGAGGCAATAGAGCGCCAATCAGTTCTCAATGGTAACAACCTTTGTTAAGAACTAAGTCCAAAGTAACAACATATTAGCTATAAGTTTGATAAAATGTTTGTACGATAAGTTTATAACATAATAATGATGAAGGTAAACTTAAATAAACTTAGATAACATATTATTGTTTTCTCTTCTTCAAGCTAAACATAAAATATCTGTCTTTTGGAAAAACCCAGAAAAACATCAATGTATCGTACGATGAGTCGAAAACGTAAAAATGATCGAGGTCATGTCCATATATCATACGATAAGTCAATAATGTAAAAATGATGACTTGACTTATTTAAGCAGGATTAATTATGTGTTGTAAGAAAATAAAGAATAAAAGGTATTAGTCCTTAAAACTCTCTTTCTCACTGTTTGCTACATTACATGTTGAATTTCATATTTTCCTGAAAACCAACATCGTACCAAATTCAGAAGCAGCTCCGAGCTCCTGGCCGTAGTGCGACATGCAATCTCCCAGCATGCCCTCTGTCTGCGGGTAACCCACCGTCTTCCCCTGGCCTCGCAACCTGGACATCGTGTTGAGCATGCTCAGTTTGGCTCTGTCCGCTATGAAAACACAATAAAACAAATTAATAAAAGCAGTAATAAAAGCATAAAAATAAAAGGCATGAGTTGAAGTACATTTACACATATAAATAAATAAATATAACCATATATATAACAATTTAAACAAGTAAATTACATTTACACATATAAATGAATAAATATAATCATATATATAAATATTTAAACAAGTAAATTATGTTTATACATATAAATGAATAAATATAAGGAAATATATAAATATTTTTAAAAGTAAATTACGTTTACACATATAAATGAATACATAGAAATATGTAAAATAAATAAATAAATAGAAGTTAAATATTAGTTTAAAATTTGTTTGTGTTTATTACCAGGTTTGGGTGGTTGAACTGTAGTTTGTGTTTATTACCTGGTTTGGGTGGAGGAACTGTAGTTTGTGTTTATTACCTGGGTTTGGTTGGAGGAACTCTGTAGTTTTGGAGAGCAGCTCCACCAGCAGAGAGTGGATGATGGAAACACTCTGAAAGAGAAACAGATGTGAAGCAGTCGGTTTTGTTTGGAGGTCTCTGAGTTGTATCCACAGTTTTACCTTCTCCATCTTCAGGAAGTCGTCATCCATCTTTGTTCCTTCAGCTCCCATCAGTCGCTCGTTCAGCAGCTGCAGGAAGAGTTGAGGAAGTAACGTCAGTAATTCTAGTAGTAGTAGCAGCAGCTGTCACAGGCCCAGGGGCCCAAAGTGTCAGGGGGCCCCTGGGCTTCACCTCCAAAATATCACTTAAAGAGAAACATATCAACCAGGAAGAGACTAAAAATTACAACAAAACAACTACAAAAGGGGGCCAAACAACCGCAGACATAAAATGACTACAAAAAGACACAAAATGATGCCAAAAAGACACAAAATGACTATAAAAAGACACAAAATGACTACAAAAAGACACAAAATGACCACAAAGAGACACAAAATGACTACAAAGAGACAGTACTTAATAAATGTACTTACTACTGTAATTAATATTGAATTTTCCTGATTATATCTACATATGTTTACTTTTCATTGCAGAACGTTTACTTGTAACAGATTATTGCAGTATTTACATGTAGTATTAGTACTTTTACTTGAGTAGTCGTCTGGTAACAGTATTAATGGTAGTAGGCAAAGGTGGAAAAAGTTTTAAGATCTTTTACTTAAGTGAAAGTATTATACCACAATTTAAATTACACTTTGCTACACGAAAAAGTCTTCTATATTAAATATTACTTCAGTAAAAGTATGTAAGTATAAGTGAGAAAATGTAGTTAAATTATAGAAGTACTCACTTTGCAGCCAAATGGGATCTTTAGATGTTACATTATTAAAATATTAGATTATTATTATTGATGCAGTAACATGTAAAATGCATTTTTATATTGTAGCTGCCTGCAGTCGAGTTAATTTTATTTTTGAATATTAGTTTTTATTTACTGTATAACAACGCATTGTATTTAATATACTCATTATAGGTTTTATATATATAATAATAGTCTCATTTTCGTTGATTGAGCTTTAACTCTTATATCTTTATTCTATGACATTGGTATGGATAAACATAAAAGAGACTGCAGAGATGTACGTGTATCTAATTATATAATGTATGAATTGTATGGCATAAATAAAAAGTTGTGTATCGCATCTGCAAAATAAAGTCATCAAATAAATGCAGTAAAAAGTAGAATATTTCCCTATGACTACTAGTGGAGTAGAAGTATAAAGTAACATTACATTAAAACACTTAAGCAAAGTACAAGTACCTCACAATTGTACTAAAGTAAAGTAGTTGAGTAAATGTACTTGGCTCGTTGTCCTAATACTGGTAGTAGTAGTGATTGTAGTCAGTACAACTAATAATCAGGCTAATAGCAGATAACAGGTAAACTGCACGTGCAGATGGAAACATGAATGAAAAGGATTTATTGTCATTAATCATTAAAGTCTATCTGACGTGTAGCAGCAGGCCTCGTGTCGCAGTCCAACCACAGAGAGGAATATACATCCTCCTTCCCCGGTCATGTAATGAAACATCAGTCAGGTTTAACCCGGTTACCTGGCTGGCTTTGTGGAGCTGCTTCTTCAACCCGGAGACCGACATCTTCTTCACCAGCGGACTGGACACGAGCACCGTCCGGCCGGGGATCAGAGCAGCAGCCGCCGCTTCCCGACAGGCTCCATCCCGTCTGAGAGGCTCCGTCCCCCGAAGAGACTCATGCAGCGAGCCGCTCCGCCCCTCCGGCTGCAACCACCGTGTTATTACTTATTATTAATTTATTATTATGAAAAGGTTTTATACGGTAAAATAAGATTCATCATTATAAGATGGCTCAGTTAGTATTTAATCATAATTACGTTTATTGTTATTATGGATATATGTTTATGCATTGTCATTGCAACATTTATATGTAATTTTTGACATCATTTATATAGACTACATTTGTTTGTATTATTATTTCTTTTGATATATTGTTGGTTTTATTTTTATATAATTTGTATAGACTATTTATTATTATTATTATTTATTTGGATATATTGTTGGTTTTATTTAAATATAATTCATATAGACTATGTTTATTATTATTATTAATAATATTATTATAATTATTATTATTGTTTCTTTGGATATATTGTTGGCTTAAAAAGCTTTAAATTAAATAAACTACGTAATTTTCATGAAAAAAGCTTGGATGTCAAAATACTTAATTTTCATGGAAAATGTTTTTAGTTCTTTTTAAATTAAATTTTCTTGAAAAAAAAAGTTGGATGGGGAAAAAAAACCTTAATTTCATGAAAAAAGCTTGGATGTGAAAAAAAATGTAATTTTCATCAGTACGTTGCGGCTCTGTTCGCTCGGACATAAACTCAGTAATAAATGTAGTCTAGGTTTCATATGATGTGTAAAATCTATCAGCATTTACCGTTTAGATGCCATATGAATGAAATGCTTGTAGAATCCGTAGTTGTATTTGTATTGTTGATTTAATGTAGAGAAGGTCACATAAAGCTCAATATTAGCCTGTAATGTGTAATATACTGTTGGAGTGGTAAGCAGGCCTATTGTTTTTGGATATTCGGGGAGTTAGGTGGTCCGTGAGTGTTTTTTTATTGGTTAAGTAATGCTTGGTCTGAAAAAGTTTGAGAACCCCTCTTTTATATGCTTTGCTATGTTGCGCAAAGTCCTTGTATGTGTAAATTTACTTGGCAATAAACCAAATTCTGAATTGATTCTGTCCAGTGTTCTGGCAACTTTTTATTATATTTTGCTGAGCGATAAAGTGCTGCTTGAAAAAAAAAAAAAACAGCAGCGCCCCCTCACTGCTCGAAAGCATTAATGCAAACATTAAAACAGCGAGCGCATGGCTCACATACACTAACTGTGAGAAACAGCAGTGCAGGGCTCACACACACTAACTATGCGAAACATCGAGCGCAGGGCTCACACACACTAACTGTGAGAAACATCGAGCGCAGGGCTCACACACACACTTTCTGTGAGAGCAAGTTAGCTTTGTCTTTTTAAAGTTACGAGGAATCCTCGCTCAGACTTCTTCCTTTGTGCCTTTCTGCTCGTTTTCCGTTGGAACACTTAAGAGTACAAATTGTTTCTCATTTCTGACTGGCTGCTGTGTTTAACACCAATTAAAGTTTGAATCTCAAACTTCTTCCTGTTGCATTTGTTTAACGCTCCTGAATATCATTTCTATTTACGTGGCTTTTTTTGCTCCCTGTGTACATTAGGCGTATTAGGGCAATTGAAGGTAAAAACAACAAATAATTATTTTAATATTTTTTATTATTATTTAGAAATGTTATTATGTAACTTCAATCCCAGATAATTTGAGTTTTTATAATAACATAATATAGAAGCCTAATAATAAGAAATAATACAATAATTTAAATACAAAATTAATATAATCCAATGTATGTAATATAAATAATAAATACTAATAATAATAATAATACAAACTGAATAATAATCAACATTAAAATTCAGGGGAGACAATTAGCCTACATTTTATTTGGGGGCGGTGGGGGACCTGGATAATGGATCGGGGTGCGCCGGCCCAAAAAAGGTTGAGAACCACTGATATAGTAAATGGTGTTTTCTTTATTTACCTGTATATTGGGATTTATTATAACAAGGTCTGATACAGGTATCATTCTGTAGGATTCATTGTTAAAGCGTTTTACTCAACATGTTCTAATACTGTTAATGTTGTTAAATTAAATATAATCTATTTTGAATATTTTTAATTTGAGTCTTATTTGTTTTAATTGTATCATGTTTCTTTTTTCCGCTACAATTTAGTTATTTATTGTTATATCATTTTTTTACACTAGAAGGAAGTTTAATCTGGTTTGTTACGTGACGTTTCTTGAGTGTACTTCATTTCCCATGAGCAGTTGCGCCAGGTGTCTGTCACGTGACTGTCACTGCACGTCACATGTCAACATGGCCGCCGCAGTCTCCAGCGAACATTTCGACAACTTGCAGCTTCTTCTGAAGGTATTCATCCTTAATATGGACACTTTTTAAACTCTCAGCCTTGAAACTAAAACTGTATCTTTTGTTTTATACTGTAGTTGTTTGGTTAATACTCATTAATATTACAAATAGTTTAAATTAGCCCGTTAGCATCAGTGTGTCTCAGTCAGGTAAAAGCAGGATGTAAACTCAGTTGATTTTTACTTTTAACTATCAGAGTTTATTCTTTAAAGATTATTTTATTATTTTGTTATAACAATTTCACTGTCAGTTAATATTTTATCTCATTTGTTTTGGATTTATTATGTTTTATTATTTAAAGTCCTGCAATCATGTTTACTTCAGTAAAAGCAGCAGTGGAAAACAACTAAGTACATTTACTCAAATATTGTACTTCTGTATCATTTTGAGGTATTTGTACTTTACTTTACGAGTATTTCCATTTTCTGCTACTTTATACTTCTACTCAACTACATCTCAGAGGTAAATATTGAACTTTTTACTGCACTATGAATTAATTAATATTATTATAGATAGTCATTATAATGACCTCCACCTTTACAAAACATTAATGCATCAATAATTAGAATACAGTGATATAATATATATTATTCTGCAGAATTAATACTTTTACTTTTGGTACTTTAAGTGTATTTTCAAGCTTATGCTTTTGTACCTTTACTGAAGTAAAGTTTTGAATGCAGGACTTCACTGAGGTGCTACGAACATGCTGTTTTAAGAGGAACCACGTTTTCTATCGAATACATTTAAAACTCTTTTATCCCGACAGGTGAAATAAATAAAGATGAAAACCAACAGAGCTTTATTTTTTTATTTATTGATGATTGACTATTTTCCAGTGGCGGTGCTTTTTTTTATAATTTTCTATCTTTATCTATTTAAGCATAATTGTATGTTTAATTGTTATGTCCAAACTATACCTCATTGCATTTAAATTTAAATTTAAATTAAAAGACCTGCTTCTACTTTGCACACTAGTCTAATATTTATAGATTGTCCATCGTGTGTTCATATTTTAGCTGTAGTAGTTTGGTATAGTATAGCGTATTCTACCGTATTTCTTTATATTTTATATTGTGTATTCTATAGATATATATCTTTGTAGTGTTTATGTATATATTTACTGTGTATTTCTTCACCCCTGTGCGATGCCTGATAATCTGCTGCTGCTGTAACAGAAGAGTTTCACACTTTGGGATCAATAAAGTCCAAAGATCCATCTGTCAATACAGGAGACAATACTTCTTCAAACTCGGCCGATATGAATATATTGTTTTTTTCAACATTAGCAAAGATCATTTAGTCTGCAATGAACTATAAAATATTATAACGATAAATGTCCATCACAACTTACCGGATCAATTCAGTTGATATCTCAGAATTATCAAGAAAAATATCTTCAATTTTCAATGAAATCAAACAGAGAAAATCTTCACACCTGAGAAGCTGAACAGTGTCTGCAGCTGCTGATGTTGATGTTGTTCTTGTTGTTGTTGTTGTTGTCGTCTCCTCAGGCTCCGTCCAAAGACGCAGTGAGGGACGTTTGTGTTCAGAGTCACAGAAGTCTGAGCCGCCGTCTGGCAGAGACCACAGCAGCCACACTCAGCATCCCTGCAGCCCAGGCTGCTCAGGTAGCACGCACGCACGTTTTATTTTATATTATTTTTGGAAAGTTATTTGAGTATCATGAAGGCACACCCAAATATAAATCTAAATATTCTGGTTCTATTTATTACATTTGGGTTAATTTTCTATTTTTATTCCTGTATTTTCTTTTCTTTATTTGTCCTTATTTTCTTCTGTTTTATCTTTTTTATTCCCTTCTGCTACAAGGCTGGGAGAGATACGGCTATAATGCCCTAGAATATGTGAGATTAAATATATTTTATGGACCTTGATGAAGAAACTCACGACTTGAATATTTTTTTACAAGATGTTTTTTTACTCTTACTCAAAAAGTTATTTTTATGAGTACTTTTACTTGAGACAATATAATTATAAAGTAATAATACATGATATCTATATATATATACACATCTATAGATAGATCTATAAATCTATCTATAGATCTATCTATCTATCTATAGATCTATCTATCTATCTATAGATCTATCTATCTATCTATAGATCTATCTATCTATCTATAGATCTATCTATCTATC